>OZ024905.1:55024653-55100798 GCA_964017125.1 Flabesymbios commensalis
TATCGCTCATTTTTAGTTTGCTTTACATCACATATACGTGCAGTCGCCGCGGTTTTCTACAACTTTTAATTAATAAACACACCTGATAAATACATAAAATGCTCTGAATTCTTCGTGTAACCATGCCTTATAGGCCTACTCTTTCAAATGCAGCCTATCAGATATAAAATGTAGCCGTAAATGCATAAAAAATACAGGAATTGTGTTCTCCGTCAGTTTGTAATGGATCTTAGTCAAATAGACCTCGGCTGAGATCATGATCTCTTGACCAATCAAATCCCTATGATCTTAGTCAGACCAATAAGGCCTTGGATTTTCACCACCATGGCCGTTCTCGACAAGTTCCTCTGTACGTCGGAGATCACAGATTATGTCTCCATCCCATTATCATTGCCTTGTCATTTGTCACTTCTAGCAATTTACTATCAGCGAGTAGGCTTTGGAGGAAAACAGCACCATGGTAATGGGTCATAAAAAAATATAGTGATTCGTGAAGTTTGTTTCATGGCATCTCTGTCAAAAATAGTGTGACGAATGCCTGCATCATTATATCCCTATCGATATTAGTAGTGCTACTTGATTATATTTTTATAACGATAATTATTACTGGTTAAGAAACGGATTATAATCCCAATGTCCGATTTCTGTGTAGTTTCGGGTAACAGTTTGTTTTTCAATATCCGGTTCGAATGTGATGACATAACACACAGAATGGATACCCAGCTCAACAACCACAACTACCATATCTAATAATAAAAGAAAAACAGGGGATATCATCACTGAACATATACACAACGAACATCCTTCTGTAATGCTGCTTGGTCCTGTATGGAAAACATAAATCATTAATGGTACTCCGCAATATCATCTGCATAAAGTTATGAGTACACGATGCAGACAATGCAGAGAAGCACATTAATAACTGGTATACCAGCTAACATGAGACGTTGGCCCAACTTTGGTTTTACCGTTGGGCCAACGTCGTAGACGGAGGGCCAACGTCTCATGTGTGCTGGGATAGGAGGGCGATATTAGAATGATATGACAGAGGCTGACGAACATTATAACTCATACAGCCAATAAAAGTGAATTCCAACCAAAAAACAAGACGTTGAATCACTGTTGGCTTAATGTTGGTCCAACCTCGTAGACGTTGGACCAACGTTAAACCAGCATTGATTCAACGTCTTGTGACTGTTGGGAAAAAGTAAGCAATCACTGCTGCTCGACTTTGCATGGCAGATTATTGTAGCTCACATTTTTATATGTGTTCTATTTGATCCTCCACAAAATATATTGATATACTTGTTTTCCATTCTAATGTATATTAACAATTACCACATGTCGTGAGGTTAAATCATGATAATTGGAATGATAAAGCTGATAAAGGAGTTACCATCGGTTCATTATCCGTTGAATACGTTACGTTTGAACTGAACCGGTTGGCTATTTCACAGCAAAGCCTTGCAGTGATGGGATCAATGAATAATGAAATACTTTATTTTCTATGGACAAAGTAAAACTATACGTTTGCACGAAATACATGCTGGCCCGGTTTAGCCTAGATGTACACAAAGGTAGCCTAAAACCCCATTCATTTAATTTCGTTTTTATCATTTAGGCCTACATATTATTCTGCAGTCGCTGTAGATTTTCAGGTTGTAACAAAGAGTGGGATTTACAAATATGTAGGCCATTATGACTTGTTAGCATATTGCAGCATAGTATATAGGCCTACATCTCGCTGCGCTCGCATCTATAGGCCGTTGTAACACACGGCTAATTGTAGCTCTGATACATTTTGTATCGGATGAAAGAATTAAACATCGAAAAAGATCTGATATATCTATGCCACGTCAATAATAATAGTAAAGCAAAACGTATCATCTTAATTGTTCATAACCATGATAACGAAAATAAATATAGTGTTTTATTTTGTTTTCAGGGCTGATCCAACTGAAGAGCTTCGTAACGTGTTCATCAAAGTCTACCCCAACGGTAGTCTATACTGGATTCCCCACCAGATCTTTAAGAGCTCCTGCTCTATTGATGTCACGAATTTTCCCTTTGACAATCAGACGTGTACCATGTGGTTTGGATCCTGGACACACGCACACAGTGAGATCGAGCTGGACTTTGTCTTCGCTGGTGGTATCGATCTCAGTACATTTCAGTGAGAACTATCCTCTTTCATTTTGAATGTTTATAGATATAAGCTTGGGTGGGGTGCCAGTTCAGGACGTATCATATGTCGCTGGTTTTAATTAACAAGCCCACGCCCAAGAGACGCGGGTTGTTTAATTAACCCTTTAACCGCCGGTGTCGCATATATTCGGGTTTTCATTTTTTATTAGCACATCAAGTACCACCTTTTAAACATGTGACAAAGATAAAATGTGACATCAATCAGAAATATTTGAAAACAGTTGACCTCCATTTTGCCGAATCTGAATAATTTTTACTCACTTGAAGTTGTGGATCGCATCAGCGAGACACAACTTCAAGTGGATAAAAATTCAAATTGAATAATTTGGCGGTTAAAGGGTTAAAACCAATGACACACTAGCTGCACTGGTACTACTTTATGTGTCGCTGGACCCGATCATATGGTAAGACTGATGGTATGGGCTGAGAATGTCAGTGTGAGATCACATAGACTTAGTCGTTAAACGTGTGGTGTTTGCAGCTATATATAACTATGTATTAAACTATAAGCATAGGTGAGTTCACAGTTAGTTACGGCGAATTGAATCATGGGTAAGGTCATAGTCTAGGTGACGGTTGCACAACGCGATTAAACATTACATGATGTAGTGCAATTATCATGTGTGGTCAGGAAAAACTTTAAATTGAAGAAAAGACTTGACTATATGTTCCTATTTTAGTATTCACTTAAATATCAGATAACTTGGCTGATTTGGCATAGAGTATATTTCCGTAGTTAAAATATTTTTATATTTAACTCGTAAAACGCTAAAATATATTTGTATAAGCCATGAAAACAATTTTTTTTATTTTGCAATCATCACTAATAGTTAGCTCTTCTTGCTTCATTTGAATACATATTTTATGGGTCTACGGTCATTTTTATATTTTACTCTTTCAGTGGGGGGATCGACTTTAGACGTCAGAGTCTGACGTCTATAGACGTCAGATTCTGACGTTTAAAGTTAGTCCCCGCACTGAAAGGGTGAACTAAATGTGGAGCCCACCAGGATGGCTGTCTGCAGATACAGTATTCACATATACATGTATGCCCTTGAACTTGAGAAGAACGTCGACCTGACGAATCAGCATCCACATTGACAGTAACGTTACCGTCGCCCGTGACTACCAGCCACGGCCCGGATGTGGGCGTGGTCATTTATTTGGTGACCACTACTGTCATTTATGTCAATACCATTTATATATCATCTGGGAAAATTATATATTCTTTGTCGAAGCATCCAAATACTCAAGGGCATGCTAAAATATTTTGGGCCGTAGAGAAATCTACATTTTCTTAGATGTGACGAACATTAATGTCCACCGCCAGAACAGGTCTTTGTAAACCAATCTAGGGAAGATGCCGATAATGGGTCATGTCATAAAACACATTTCGTTCTGATGCTTGACCTTTGAATATACAAATAACAAAGCCTGAATTTTGAGCGTGAAAGTTCAGGAGGGATTTGCTTTACCTCAGAAAATATTGGAAATGCTACATTCGAAGTTGCATTATTGCATACTGCTGCGACTACATTTTCTGATTGACCTTCTATATAATGCCATTAGGCAAATGCCATTTTTGGTGCAATGACCTCGCCGGGAAATTAGCTTTGAGAGCTACACGCTGATAACTCGTCTATTATTAAAAATGAATTATCTTGGACACCTGAAATCTGCACACACAGTAATCTAAATATGTGACATCAACAACACTACATAAAAAAGAATTTCTATACTACCTACCCTACCTATGCCCTACCTCAAGGAGATCATGGGTACTTTTTATTACATTGCACTGTTGCAGCACCTCTCAACATCAGAAAAAGAACATTGTCGAAGGTGGCATTTCACAAGTTATGTAATACGTGTAAAGATAAGTCCCGGTTATCGCTTCAGCAACCTCACTTTTCTTGACACACTGATATAGTACTTGACACTAACGATATAGTACTGATTTGTTGAAAAAAACATACAAGAACTATTTAACAGTATAATCGCCTTGTGTCCGATATATTTCTCAAAACTTGGAAAACTTTAGCTTTCTAGACAAAAGAACATCAAGTATCTCTAATCTTCCAACGTAGACAATCATTCGCAGTCAGCATATAAACGTTCTGCATACCTTACGAATGAAAGTCATAGTCGTTGTGGATGTTCCTATGGTTATAGGTAGTAGATTCCAGAGGGTACGACATGCAACAAATTGCTCTCGAGCCGTCCTTTGTGTTTAATTCGGGTGCGATTATTGTTGGTCTGTTAGTGTTATCAGAAAGGCTCTGAAGAACCACACTCCTTAACCCTTTAACCGCCGGTGCCGCATATATTCGGGTTTTCATTTTTTATTAGCACATTAAGTACCACCTTTTAAACATGTTAAAGATAAAATGTGACATCAATCAGCAATATTTGAAAATAGGTGACCCCCATTTTGTCAAATCTGAATAATTTTCACATACTTGAAGTTGTGGATCGCGTCAGCGAGACACAACTTCAAGTGGGTGAAAATTCAGATTGAATAATTTGGCGGTTAAAGGGTTAAACAATCATGAGAGAGAAATCCTTAAAAGACAAAAGTTAAAGTCATTATTATATAATATGTACTTTTTATTTGAGCCTTTTGTCATCTCAATCATCTCACCATCCTCAGGAGGTTCTCCTGGCCCAGTTTAGCCTATATGTGCACAAAGGTGGCCTAAAGCCCGATTCATTTCATTTCATTTTTTATTTGAGCCTTTTAGACCTGCCGCTTTGCTGATTGCCTAGTACGCGATGCTATAATTACAAAAACTTTGCCGAACGTTCCGACCAAGAATATCTGTTCTGCAATATACTGATGATTTGATACATTAAAATAAATTTTAATCGATCAGAAAACTAGAGATGTTATGTACTTATTTACTAATCACGTAATAAATCAGAGCTAGTAAATAATTATGTAGATATGTATATTTACGATTTCACCGTTTAACCCTTTAACCGCCGGTGTCGCATATATTCGGGTTTTCATTTTTTATTAGCACATTAAGTACCACCTTTTAAACATGTTACAGATAAAATATGACATCAATCAGCACTATTTGAAAACAGTTGACCTCCATTTTTTCAAATCTGAATAATTTTCACTCACTTGAAGTTGTGGATCGCGTCAGCGAGACATAACTTCAAGTGGGTGAAAATTCAGATTGAATAATTTGGCGGTTAAAGGGTTAGCCCTGTAACCACCAAATTATTTTATTGGAATTTTCACCCACTTAAAGTTGTGTCTCGTTGACGCGATCCACAACTTCAAGTAGCCTAAGTGAAAATTATTCAGATTTAATAAAATGTATGTCAACCATTTTGAAATTTTGCTGATTGATTTCACGTTTTATCTTTAACATGTTCAAAATCCGGAAATGCACGTGCTAATAAAAAAATGAGAAACCGAATATAATGGGGACCGGTGAATACAGGGTTGAACTTGCTTGACATAACATGTATATTGTATGCGCAGGGCTGACTATAAGGAGTCCAGTGAGTGGGAGATAGTTGGACATGGAGCACAGCGCCTTCCACCTCTGGAGTATGCCTCTCCTGACGACTTCACGGTACTCAGCTTTACACTGTACCTCAGACGTAAACTGGTCTTCTCCAGCTATATCCTCACTCTGCCCTGTATCTTCTTGGCATCCCTCACTCTGGTCGTTTTCTGTCTGCCGCCAGAACGCCCGGACCGTACAGGCCTAGGTAAGGTGATCTTAAGTGATCGATGTGGCTTCATCATGTTAGTGTATACCCTATTCTAGATGCATTAGTTTAAGATAAAATATGCCATTTCAGATACGATAGTTTGCATCAGCACCCTGCCTTCATTTTTTTTCCCACACTCGTTATGTTTTCCCATCCAGTATTTAGAGTAGTTTTAAAATAGAGAAAACCATATTATATCATGGAGAAACAGCCAGTGAATCAAACTTGTTTTTATATACAGATATTTTTATTATGCAAAACAAATGTAGATGATTGTCTTCACTTTGAAGCTCATAATTGCGTGAGTAACCCCAGCAAAATATTAAAAATGAAATACGTGTGCAAGCGCAATTGAACATTTCACTGGTGATATAATTTGTTATCTACCTCTTATCGTCTGACTTATATCAACCCAACATTATTCAAAATTCACGAGCTTGTAATCATTTTATTCTGAATGTATTTCGCCGTTCAAAGCCAAAAGGCAGTATCTTTACAAGTAAGCACATGCATAGATACTGCCTTTTGGCTTTGCAGAACAGAATTGCACTCGCCAACCGCAATAAACTCCACCAACCAACTACTAGACGTGTTGAAGTGGACCAGAATAAATGTGATCACACCGTTAACATTTGTCCAGTATGTCCATGCTTTGTGTAGCAAACAAAAAACATGCTGAGGGCATTGTTTTAACATTTGGCTACCTACATCAGACATTTATCTATCGCGTTGACGAAACCCCCGCAATATTCTACAGTAGCCGAGATCTAAGCATATCTCCATTTAAAGGGAATAGATGTGTAGATTTGAAAATAATTACAGTTGATACTAAAATTGCTAAATGTATAAGTTGGTTATTCAGGGGCTTATCTCGTTTGTATGCGTACAGTTGTTGTATGTTTTCGGCATCATTCTCTAGAACGTTTCCCGCGCTATGATCGCTCCTCTGAATGCCGTATGAACGTGACAAAACACAACAACCTTGTCATTTACTATGTCGGCAGTGCAAAAGTAAATCAAATCAGTACAACATTACCAGCAGGAACATGGTAAAACATGGTTAAACATGGTTAAAATGACCGGTTTTTACCAGCTCGAATCTTTGAATTGTGATAACGAAGAAAGTAACCATGTACTTTGCTTTCCTAAAATAGCAGATCACGGTTCAAATAATTATATAGAGGAAATATAAAATGTGGAGTGCACTTGGTAATAAATTGTTTATACATTACAGATATATAGACAACGAACGAATGAGCGAACAAAATAAAAAAACAAACGAACAAAATACAAACAAACAAACAAACAAACAAACAAACAAACAAACAAACAAACAAACAAACAAACAAACAAACAAACAAACAAACAAACAAACAAACAAACAAACAAACAAACAAACAAACAAACAAACAAACAAACAAACAAACAAACAAACAAACAAACAAACAAACAAACAAACAAACAAACAAACAAACAAACAAACAAACAAACAAACAAACAAACAAACAAACAAACAAACAAACAAACAAACAAACAAACAAACAAACAAACAAACAAACAAACAAACAAACAAACAAACAAACAAACAAACAAACAAACAAACAAACAAACAAACAAACAAACAAACAAACAAACAAACAAACAAACAAACAAACAAACAAACAAACAAACAAACAAACAAACAAACAAACAAACAAACAAACAAACAAACAAACAAACAAACAAACAAACAAACAAACAAACAAACAAACAAACAAACAAACAAACAAACAAACAAACAAACAAACAAACAAACAAACAAACAAACAAACAAACAAACAAACAAACAAACAAACAAACAAACAAACAAACAAACAAACAAACAAACAAACAAACAAACAAACAAACAAACAAACAAACAAACAAACAAACAAACAAACAAACAAACAAACAAACAAACAAACAAACAAACAAACAAACAAACAAACAAACAAACAAACAAACAAACAAACAAACAAACAAACAAACAAACAAACAAACAAACAAACAAACAAACAAACAAACAAACAAACAAACAAACAAACAAACAAACAAACAAACAAACAAATAAACAAACAAACAAACAAACAAACAACGAACGAACGAAAAAACAAACGAACAAACAAACAAACAAACAAACGAACGAACGAACGAACGAACGAACGAACGAACGAACGAACGAACGAACGGACGAACGAACGAACGAACGAACGAACGAACGAACGAACGAACGAACGAACGAACGAGTGAACGAACGAACGAACGAACGAACGAACGAACGAACGAACGAGTGAGTGAGTGAGTGAGTGAGTGAGTGAGTGAGTGAGTGAGTGAGTGAGTGAGTGAGTGAGTGAGTGAGTGAGTGAGTGAGTGAGTGAGTGAGTGAGTGAGTGAGTGAGTGAGTGAGTGAGTGAGTGAGTGAGTGAGTGAGTGAGTGAGTGAGTGAGTGAGTGAGTGAGTGAGTGAGTGAGTGAGTGAGTGAGTGAGTGAGTGAGTGAGTGAGTGAGTGAGTGAGTGAGTGAGTGTGAGTGAGTGAGTGAGTGAGTGGGCGGGCGGGCGAGCGAGCGAGCGAGCGAGCGAGCGAGCGAGCGAGCGAGTGAGTGAGTGAGTGAGTGAGTGAGTGAGTGAGTGAGTGAGTGAGTGAGTGAGTGAGTGAGTGAGTGAGTGAGTGAGTGAGTGAGTGAGTGAGTGAGTGAGTGAGTGAGTGAGTGAGTGAGTGAGTGAGTGAGTGAGTGAGTGAGTGAGTGAGTGAGTGAGTGAGTGAGTGAGTGAGTGAGTGGCTCTACTACAAATACAAACTGAATGACGGGGAAGATCACCTGATTATGTCACGTGCCCTCCGATTTGTCAGGGAATATAGAGTACACTGCGTGGGCCACTTAAATGACACAATAATGGCCATTCAATCTTTCTCGGCTTGCGTGCACTCAAATTAATGGCGTGGTCACATCCCAGCAGACACAAAACAGTGTTGGTTTAACGTTGGTCCAGCGTCGTAGACTGTGGTCCATCACTGATTCAACGTCTTGTGTCTGCTGGGATCCACCCGTTCTTAGCAGAAATCACTTTCCAGATAGGGTTTTATGGGCCATTCATGGCAAGACTACATCAGCAGCCACATCATCAGCCATATATCCAGCTGATAGAGGTCTGTATCGGTGAAGTAGCGGAGCAAGATGAGACAATCATCATAGTAATAATAGCTGAAACATTATCAGAAACCGCGTCATTTACCCTATATGTACCATGGCGTTAAGAGGTTTAGCTTATTATTCCACATCTGTCAACGAAGTATTCAAGTTTACGTTATTATGTGAATCACAGACTCTAATACTTATTTATTAAGCAACACATTGATATTAACTAACCTTATGGCTATCGATATTTCACATGATTTTGAAAAAAACGGTACATTCGTACAATTATCATCTAAGAAAAATGTGTGCGTGCGCAAATGTTTAAATGTAGCGTCGTAGACAGTGGCGTAGACAGTGGGTCATCATTTAAACAACATCGACTCGCCATCTCGTATTTCCAGGGTTGTCTCATCCCACGTCGATGGAATAGATCCAATTACCATGATTACACAGCTAAATGCAATGTTCATGACTAAGAATGCAATACATCTAATTTGCGTCACTAAGATATCTTTGTCTCTGATATAATAGAGCCTTTGTCTTTATAATTACCAAGCAAATAATACATTTGAGCTACTTGGTATAATATAATTTATTTTGATTGCCAAATAGTATATAATATTCACAAATTATCTCTTATATTCTGGCTATGTCTCTCTATATATAGAGTGACAGCATTGTATGTGCATGAATGAATGAATGAATGAATGAATGAATGAATGAATGAATGAATGAATGAATGAATGAATGAATGAATGAATGAATGAATGAATGAATGAATGAATGAATGAATGAATGAATGAATGAATGAATGAATGAATGAATGAATGAATGAATGAATGAATGAATGAATGAATGAATGAATGAATGAATGAATGAATGAATGAATGAATGAATGAATGAATGAATGAATGAATGAATGAATGAATGAATGAATGAATGAATGAATGAATGAATGAATGAATGAATGAATGAATGAATGAATGAATGAATGAATGAATGAATGAATGAATGAATGAATGAATGAATGAATGAATGAATGAATGAATGAATGAATGAATGAATGAATGAATGAATGAATGAATGAATGAATGAATGAATGAATGAATGAATGAATGAATGAATGAATGAATGAATGAATGAATGAATGAATGAATGAATGAATGAATGAATGAATGAATGAATGAATGAATGAATGAATGAATGAATGAATGAATGAATGAATGAATGAATGAATGAATGAATGAATGAATGAATGAATGAATGAATGAATGAATGAATGAATGAATGAATGAATGAATGAATGAATGAATGAATGAATGAATGAATGAATGAATGAATGAATGAATGAATGAATGAATGAATGAATGAATGAATGAATGAATGAATGAATGAATGAATGAATGAATGAATGAATGAATGAATGAATGAATGAATGAATGAATGAATGAATGAATGAATGAATGAATGAATGAATGAATGAATGAATGAATGAATGAATGAATGAATGAATGAATGAATGAATGAATGAATGAATGAATGAATGAATGAATGAATGAATGAATGAATAAATGAATGAATGAATGAATGAATGAATGAATGAATGAATGAATGAATGAATGAATGAATAATCATCAATCAATCAATCAATCAATCAATCAATCAATCAATCAATCAATCAATCAATCAATCAATCAATCAATCAATCAATCAATCAATCAATCAATTAATCAATCAATCAATCAATCAATCAATCAATCAATCAATCAATCAATCAATCAATCAATCAACCAATCAATCAATCAATCAATCAATCAATCAATCAATCAATCAATCAATCAATCAATCAATCAATCAATCAATCAATCAATTAATAGGGCCAATTTTGTGAACATATAGCTCAAATTGGGTCAGGTGAACATTCTGTGAGTGATAAGATTATTTAGAAGACAAAAATTGATAGCCTGAAGGTTTCAGGCCGAGCGCACTATTCTTTTCGATAACGGAGGCTCGCTACGATATAATGAATGCTTACAAGTGGGCATAGAAAAAATTACCTCTGTGATCAAAGTAGACAGAAAATACGCCTTCGCGCAACTAGATTGTTTCTACACCGACAATATACGCATCGGAGCAAGTCTAGTATTCTACGCCCGACAAATCGAAGAATGGTTCAGCCCGTCCCATGACGAGCTATGCCAATTACCGCCAGAATTCAGTTGTTACTTCAATTAGGGGTATAATACAAGAATTAGGTCTTTTATTGATACATACGCCACTTAAGATCCACAGGATAGGCCTATAACAGAGAATAACAAACACATTCAGGACATAATACCGGACAAAACGAATTGGTGATGATACCTACATCACCGAAAAAGCGGATTTGACAGACAACGACAGAACATATTGTAGCGAACATTGAGAACACCGAAGGATGCCATTCGTTTCTTGCTGGTCGGGTTTATCGGCTAAGTGTGACAATGCCATAATGCTTTTTGACATATTTATCTGGTGGAGTAAAATGCTTATTATTATCGAGCATAGTGCATTTTATCGCACTATACTATGCATGAGCTGAGTCTGAGTCTCTTCAATACGATGTCCAACAATACATATTTTAACTAAAGCAAATTCGAGACGTTGATTCTATGTTGCTTCAACGTCTGCAGCAGTGGGCCAACATTAAGCCAGCACAGTGTGAATGTCTCGTGTTTTTGTCTGGGTATATATATAGCTATTGAGGATAAAGTGAATCGGGTGTTTTCCCCTGAGGGACGTTGCATGTTGCCACTGTAAGCTGGATAATGGGTGATACACAGCCATTTGTATTCTGGCCAGGCTGGCTTTCAATGTGACCTGTATCCGACCAGCTGGCCATCGTGATAGGTAGGGTCACGTAATGAATAACTCTTAACCCTTTAACCGCCGGTGCCGCATATATTCGGGTTTTTATTTTTTATTAGCACATTAAGTACCACATTTTAAATATGTTAAAGATAAAATGTGACATCAACCAGCATGATTTGAAAAGATTTGACCTCCATTTTGTCAAATCTGAATTATTTTCACTCACTTGAAGTTGTGGATCGCGTCAGCGAGACATAACTTCGAGTGGGTAAAAATTAAAATTGAATAATTTGGCGGTTAAAGGGTTAAAGCGCTGACATATTGTTGTATAAATCATGGAGGCCAAAGGGTTGTTTTTAATTTGAAATCATCATAAATTTCTTATTTAGCTCTTTCCGCTTCATTTCAATACCTGTATGTGATGTGTCTACGACCATTATAAATAGTTTTACTCTTACAGTCGGGTATCGACTTTAGACGTCACAATCTGACGTTTACAGACGTCAGATTTTGACGGCTAAAGATCCCCGCGCTGTAGGAGCTAAGAGAGGCAGACATCATGGGTGTGACCACATCTAACAATAATAAATATTACGTGCAAAGCATCATATATCTCAGCACAAATACGTCGACAATCTTTGAGAAATAATAAGTTTATATTGCTGTTTTCAAAATAATTATATAAATTTTAAGCCTATCGGCTTGCAAATACAAGGACTCTTCTTTCCAAACAGACTCAGATGGTATGAGCCCGTAGCTGGAGAGAGCAGCCACTTCTACTGTGGACTTTGATTTACTAGCGGAGGCCAGGCCTGCAGTATTGTTAGCAAAGTCACGCCGGATTGTATTGTGGCAATCAGAACATGAAAAATAGGCCCAGAAGACGCCGTGGCCTCGACAGATAATTGCAGGGCTGGCGCGTTATAGCGTGGCCCATTCATGATCTCCTGCCAACAACAGAGAGCCATGAACTTCACCCTCATCAGCTAATACAGAACAACCATCTGAAACAGCCATACAACAGCGCTTGTCCACGATACGCCAATTAGGATAACGAAGACGTTGTCTCGTTACCGGGGATATGTTTGACACGTTGGCCCAATAACGAGTCTGGAGCATTTCTAGGAAACACGAAGCGTTGAACCAATGCTGTTTTATTGTTGGCCCAGCGTCTACGACGCTGGGCCAACAATAAAATAACATTGATTGGACGCCTCGTTTTTGCAGGATTGCGGTTCCATGGATATGGAGTAAAACACAAGGCGCTACTTATTAGTCATTGTGAGAGGCCATTGTGAAAGGCAGATTTACATCTGAGCAAGGTCATCGCTCTTCAGTGTTTGACTCCTCTCCAGTCAGATTTTGTCATGCAGCATTCACGCCGATGTACAATAATCATGGTCCACGGAAGGTTTGATCTATATATTATATGATTTGTACTTCCATGTGTCTGAATTCGTATAGTGCTGGAGTTCGTGTAATCACTTCTTAATTCCCACCCTTGGTAAGGAAAATAAAAACAAACCAAACGTTTATTTGACGTTGGATCATCTATGAAGACGTTGAGAGAAGGGGGCGTGGCGCAATGGCTAGAGCGCCTGACTGCCTCACCAGTCATGCATGCGTCCCGGTTTCGAAACCCGCTATTCCCGTGTGGGGTTTTCAGAGAAACAGCATTGTTTCTCCCTTCTCGATGTGACTAGGCGATCACGTTAATGGCGGTCTCGTCGAGTAAAGGTTGAGACCAGTGTATCGACGTTAATTTAGCGCAGGTCCCCGCGCTGCGCGCTCCTCACACATGAAGACATTGGCCTTACCTTAATACTATGACTATCTATTTGAGTTCGTAATAGCAAGAAATATAATAAATTATACGTGTAATAGGCTCCTGTTTCATTTTTTTACTTAATGAGATATTATTCCGTGATTTGAAACACTACATCTCATGATCACGAAATTATATTATTTAACTCATCATTTATATTGTTTAATTCTACCTTCAAACATTTTGTAACTTACAAGTATCAAATATTTTAGCGCAAGGCTTCATTTGGTAGGCTAAGTTAGATTTGTAGTGGTCTTGAAGTATGCTTATTAAGTACGACATGTTATTCTATTTTATCTTCCTACAAGCTAATATACTGTTCCAATCTCCGACACCCTTTTTTTTATTTACAGATTATCACGTCTTCATTTAATTGTTTTGACAGGCGCCGCACACATTCTGAAATATGGTTCTTTTAATTTTGGTTCTTTGAAGCTGGTACAACCACGAGCCAACATTGAACCATAGTTTTGGCTTGTTATCAGGTTATAATCATCACTACCGTTAATTGTCAGGGGGTGTAGCAACACATGTAATTATTTCTGTTGATTCATGCGTTTTACCATCCCCTCCTGTCGTAATGGTTTGGTGTCTTCAGGATTGTAATATTGGCCCGTCTTTTTCTTTACTCTGACGAAGAGAATTATTATTAACAATCTCATTCTGTCTTTGTTTGCCATTTTATTAATATAATTAACAAAAGGTGCATTATTTATAGTCTAGTGCGCTCGGGAAATGCTTTACGAGTACAAGTTTATTAGAAATATTTCTATTAATCACAACATGTGAGCACACGTAATGCATCATAATGTTTGAAATTATATTTACAAATCGTCGCCTCAGAGCTAAAGGATCCTATCTGCCACTCTGACGAGTGTCAGATAGGATCCTTTACCTCCGAGGCGACGAAATAGCTTAGCGTCTTTGTGTACATGGTATTGTCTGATTATTGCTGAACTGGAAGCATGATGAACCCAGGAGATGAATCCAGGAAAAGAAACACGTGTCTCTGTGTGGTGCATAACGATGCAAACGGATAGAAACAGTGTTCATGTACATGTATGTTCAAATGAGAGGGTTTAGAAAGAAAAAGATGAATTAAAAAGCCTGCTGAATAAAAGAAAAAAAGTAGTAGCATCCGCCTATTGTTGTGTGTATGTTCCCTGTCTGTTGCAGCCATGAGTCTGTTCTCCAGTTTTTTGGTGTTACTGTTGATCCTTATCGAGTCTTCACCACCCACGGCCTCTTCTGTACCCAGACTTGGTAAGTACGCCCCTCTATGCTAATCTGAAGTGCTTTCCCAATAAACACAAAACAGTTGAATGACATTTATACAATGGACCAACGTCGAATAAACCCCGCGTGCACGCAGAATGAAAACCACAGACTTGATACAGCAGTTGATTAAAATTGGGCCAATCCCAGCAAGCAAACACAAAACATTTGTATAACATTTATACAATGTCGGACCAACGTCGTAGACCTTGGGCCGACGCTGTATAAGTGTTATAAAAATGTTTATTGTTTACAGTGGATTGTTTCTTTTCCGCATGCAGAAGAGTTGAAGGATGTCGCGAGGTATTATTGCGCTCCAGCTGTGCAGACTGGGACGAGGCACAAGTCTCCTATTTACAATGGCTGTTAGTAAGGTTAATTGTAATGTCAGCCAGTATTATTTTTTTACTATGTCAATGCCTTTTAACATGATTTTAATTATGTATGTGATACCATGTAAATTGTCGTGTGATTTTATCAAATTAACCATCTTGTATATACATGTACAGATATTCTATCATTTTTATGACAAATAAGTCAGTAATGACTTTCTTTATGTCAATAAATATCTATCATATCATATCTATCATATGACCTAAGTGCCTGGGAATTTTTTCCTTTATATTTTTCGAGGGCACGAAGCCACAAACGACCATTTTCCAAGATGGCCACACAAAAAGCTTGTGCGCGGGATATATTATGAACCGTTGGTTTGATCGCATTCAAATAGGATGTGGTGACTGTCTAAGTATTTCTTAATCTACAGTGTAGCTTTTGGGAATAATTCATTAAAAAAATGGCTGACGGCAACCCTTAAGGTTCTTTCTTAGAAGTCCTTTTTAAATGTGACTAAATTGTGTTTTTTCTAAAAGACTCAACACTCTTCTCGAAAAAATGTAATCATTTTAAAGTCTCCCCAAAGAGTTTTCTGGAAAATATTTTGATATTCATTGAAAACCGACTACAACAATATTGGTATTTTTTTATGGAATCATTTGAGCTATCTAACAGGGATGATTTTAATCCTTTTGTGCCGAAAATAGTCACATCTAGTTAATGATTGTGCTTATTAAATTACTCTTTTGTCATCTTAGAGAAGCCGCTTGTGTAATATCATCACGATTATGGCTTACTAAAACTGACAGAGGATTATTAAACTGGACCTATGATACAAGATGCAGTACTGTGGGCATTCATGTCATTAAACTCCATCGTATTAGGTACTTTTTAAAAGTAATCGGGGTGGTATAAAAAACATATCAGTGGGAACAATATACGGTTAATTAGGCGACGGTAATTTATTAAAAATTGGTAATTATTTCCATGCAATGTTAGAGTTACCCAGCAAACACAACACACATCGACCCAATGTTGGTCCAACGCTGACCCACCGTCTACGACGTCCGCCCAGCATTGGCCTAAATTTGGGTCTATGTGTCGTCGTGTTTGCTGGATACGGATAACATATTGTAGTGTCCGTGTAATGTGCGTCTTCCATTCATCTGACCAGAGCAGATAAGGATCAGCATGATCAGGGGAGTTTGCAGTATCAATCACCCCACCACACCCATTACATACATGTGGATGTTACGTCGGACACAATGGTGATTTGCTGCAAGCGACGTGGATGGCCTCCCAGCAAACACGAGACGTTGACCCAATGCTGGGTTAATGTTGGCCCAGCGTCGCAGACGCTGGGACAACATTAACCCAGCATTGGGTCAACGTCTCGTGTTTGCTGGCCTGGTGTTCCCCCACGTAGTGCCAGGCCCTGCCAAATGATTGCCCTGTCACACCCAGATATATGCGCGAGACAATGGCCTAACACTGGCTCAATATTGGGCTAAAGTATCTAACGATGGCTCAATATTGAACCAGGATAGCACGCAGGGATGCTGATGTTCCGATTCTAAAATACAAATAAACTGCAAGCAACATCATTTCAAGTCAGCAATATTAACACGTCGTTCTTGCAGCTTTATTATAACTGCTTGATTTGTGGTGATAATAATTATAGATTAATATTATATTTTAATTAGTTTGGCACAGTGGAAAAATCCAAGCGATCTGTCATTTTGTGGCATACTACTTTATTTGCATTAATGGTCAGCGTCGTGACTATTATATCTGTCCAGCTTATTTCCTGCCGCAATGAGAGCAATGGAATACCAGAGATAAAAGGAGCATTTGTTATAAGAACTGACATGGCTCATCATGCCCAGCACAATATTTTGTAAATACCGCAGACACATTCCTATTTGTTCAATGCTTGATTATGTTTTCTTCATTTCATCCAGAAACAACACAAATTCATTATAAAATTATCAAGGTTGCATTGCCACGCTTCAACACAAACAAATATTTCATTTCAAGTAATTTTGAGGAATCAGTTTTTTTTACAATTCCATCATGGCTATTTTCTGATAAAAAATAATTAATTAGTTCTAATTAGTCATAGTTGATGGAAGAGTGTTTTAATTTCAATTTTCAAAAAACCATTATTTTGTTATCCAAAACACCCTTAACTCTTCCTTTACCAATTTCGCATTTATGCGAAAACCACCTTCCTTTACCAATTTCGCATTTATGCGAATTCTACATGTGTACATGTATTAATTGCAATGGATATATTTCATTACATGCATGGTTGAAAATCGCCAACCAGGATGGTCAGTGACATGGACGCAATGCTTTTTTGCATTTTTAATTAGTGTGATGTGCGCATACGCATAGCTATGACCTGTATTGTACCCAGGGGCTACCTCAGCGGTCTTCCTTAAAAAAGAAGTCCTCTTAAAAAAGAAGTCAGTTTCTGGGGGTAGTTTTATCAGGGGGAAGTCGGTAAAGGAAGAGTTAAAGAAGTATGCATATTTGCATGAATAAAAAAAAATTGGGATGTTGTGTAATAATGATATTATATAACTTTGCACATCCTAATATATAAGTACAATATCAATAATGTTTATAGTTGTATTATAAGTAATGTGCACCGTTTGGTGACCGAAGGCGTTGCATCTTCCGAAGGCTGTTCTATGATTGGTTTGCCTTCTACAAGCAATAAATGAAAAAAATAACCACAATGCCTCTCGAAAAAGGATGGGCGGAATATATGACGACCTAAAATTTAAAATAACCGCCAAAATGTGAACAAATCAATCATATTGATTTACCAAATACATGGTATTATGTGTATTTTCTGATTTTTCGGTGATTTTGGGTCGATAAATTCATTTCCTTTGTTTTTAAGTCATTTTGAAGTATTAAATTCGACCTACATATCAAAGAGGGCCGCTGTTTGTTTTTCATTCATTCAGGCTTTACTGCCTGGATATGTGTAATTTTTGGTTTTTATGTAAGTTGAGGTCGAGAAATTTATTTAGTTTGTCTTAAGATAATATGCCTATGTTTCATTCACAGATCCAAGATAGCAACAATTTTGTTCATTTTTGAAAGAGAAATCTCGGTTTAACGCCTAAATAATATTTTAATTTATCGTTTCTATGTAACTTTTTTGTATATGTCTGATAGCTAATTTGACCAATATTGTACACTCATATCCAAAATTGCCGCAATTTTTTTATTTTTGAAAAATAAGATTGTTGGTAAACTTGAAAAAGTACATCTCAAATTTCCAAATCTGACTCTAAAAATTCTGATTTATTGTTTGATCTTCAATTGAAGATTGTTAGAAAGAAAGATGATTATGTTGGTCTACCATATCATGATTATTGTCATATGTCTTATGTCTGATATACTTAGATACTCAATGCTGTATGTAATTCTAGACAGCGGTTTTACATGTGCAACCTCTCTCTGGGAAGCCATGCAGCAAAAACCCTTTAATAATTTCGTTTTCTAAGACGGTAATGCTGTTATTTACTCTCATCTCATCCCGATGGCTGGAATTTCTGTTATTGGGAGTGGGGGGGGGGAGGGGGTAGACATTGTAGCAATGCTTGCCTACAAACATTAGCCTGCTATTAAGTGGGGCTCGGCCAGCGCCTTGTAAGTCTTAACACTACAAGGATTGTGAAATTATGTCACATTGCAGAACGTAGCAATGCATTTTTCATAACTGAAAAACTTATTGCCATAAGGAATGTAGGCTATGCATCGTGTTTCTACCCGGTTGCAGCTAGACTGTGGTACATGTGTTTGTGATCTAATGGATCACTTTGCAGACAACTGGACATGACCTCACGTCTTTTGTCCGCTACTTCTGCCAAGTCTTTACAAGGCATTCGTGTATAAATGACCGTCCTTTCTTCTTTAGTCTCGTCCCATGACACACAAGGCATACGAGTATGCTCAATCATGTCACTACTTCTCAGACACCTATGCCACGTTACCAAAAAAATATGGAAAGGTTTGTCCATATATCATAAAAGACGACCTCGCGTCGACTCATTTTAATAGCATACTTTAGCATACTGCATGTCCAATACGGAGTCAGAATTAGGGATACTGATTCTGCCTCGCGCATGCTAAGATCATAAATGACTTATTTAAAAATGTAAACTTTTGTAAAATAATTGAACACTTTGGTATATAAATATATATCACTATAGTTTTACTATCACTGTATTATCACTGTATTATAGTCTAAAAAGCCTATTTTTTATAATATTGGATAGCCCTTCTTTACTAATATTGCTTGTACAGGTATAATTGATTATCAAAATAATCTCCTTTTTTTCAGAAATAAAACATGCAAAAGAAACTTTATTTTAAAAACAGACCGCACAATTTTGTCAAACAAAATACACAGTTAGATAATGGGCCTACAATCTATTTGTTTTTTGCTCTGCCTCGGCTTTCTCTTTCTAGCAACTAAGGGGTTTTGTCAAGTTGAAAAAATTCAAAAATCCGAAAAAACTCGGAAGTGGGTGGGTGGGTTAAGCCCCAACTCGGATTTCTTTTTTTAATATTGTGTTTTTTGTGTTGATTTTTTCGTTGTACATGTTTCCAAAAAAATTAAAAAAATTGGGTAGGCGGGTGGTGGGTGTTATCTGGCCAATTATGGATTTTTTTAATTTGACAAGACCCCTAACCGTTGCGATCCCCATTCTCTACAACATCAAAATGTGAATGAATAATTTGTTTCTGTGCGCGATGCCCAGCCTCCTCCACTGCCGCCATTTATATCCTTGCCTGTGAATCATGAATACTTTTTATCATAGCTATGAAGATGGTGGCTGTAGTGAAAGTGAAGATAGCGGTTCTAACGCATGCAGCTCAATTATTGACTTCTGCAGTAACAGAGATGCTTAATTATATCCAGCCCAAAGTAAAGTAGAAGTCTGCTCCAAAAAATCCCACGCGATAGCAATAAGGCCGTACTCATATTCACAGAGATAAAAACAAGATGAGTTTTAACCCTTAAGGCGGTGAATAGAGACCAAAGGGTTGTTTCTAAATTTGAAATCATCATAAATGTCTTAGTTAGCTCTCTCAGATTCATTTGAATACCTATGTTATCGATCTACGGTCATTATAAATAGTTTTAGCCTTACATCACGTAAGGGTTAACTTTAACAATGTTTAAATTTAGACACAGAATAAGTTTCGTGTACATTTAGCTGCACAGTTTCTTTAAATATCTTTTATGTGAGTAAAATATTCATTTTTATTGTCGCTTCCCCCCCCCCCCCCCAAGCAGTTTTTGCTATAGCTTATTTTTGTGATTTCACAGGTTTTAGAATAATATCATTAGCGGTCATGAATTAATACTTTTACGTGTTACGTTGTGCCTTTAGAGCTTATTTAGCTCCACACTATTATATTTTATGTTTTTTTTTCAATGACAATGACATCCATCTTTAAAATTACTCAGAGATCAGTATGGTTTCAAAAATAATAGAATAACCATCCAGTTGGATTTGTCATGTCATAAAAGATAGGTTTTATTTCCAGTCGCAAATTAAAACATATAACATTAGCTCTAATCAGCTAGTCAAGCGACATGTAAAATAAACAATAAAAGATAACAAATAAAACAAGCAGGTTGGCTGGCAGGAAGTTAACATGAAGTTGCCATGCCAAACATAATGGTATAAAATAATTGGTATACATGTACCCATATTGTGCACAAAATTAATATAGTATCTGTTATCTGAAATGAACAGTTTTCATTTCCCATATGAAGACACTTAAAGGGACATGCCCAGGTCTAAAATCATAAAAAAATCGGTGATTTTATTTTAGCCTAATAATATGACCATATGATGTAAACATGTCCATAGACTAGAACTGCAAAAGTTTTTTTTTCAATTTTCGTGCTGCGCATTCACCAGTTACGCTAAATTTAGAGACGAAATTCCTGATTTCTAATTATTGACAACCATGTCAAAAATAGTAAATACGGCAATTTCGTCTCTATATCTAGCCTAACTGGTAAGTGCGCAGCACACAATTAAAAAAAACGTTTGCAGTTCTAGTCTATGGACATGTTTACATCACATGGTCATATTAAGAAGCCAAAATAAAAATCACCGATTTTTTGATGATTTTAGACCTGGGCATGTCCCTTTAAAATGCACCACGTCTTTTTAGGCGGATCAGAAACTTAATAAATAGACTAGTATCTAGGTCCAAGTCTTGTATTCTACGTGGTTCAGCCTGTCACATGACGAGATCGACCAATCACCGCCGTCATTCAGTTGTCATTTAAATTAGGGGGTAGAATACGAGACTTGGGCCCTGGAGTAGCTCAGACATATTTAAAGGGACTGGCCCACGCTAAAATCATCAAAAAATCGGTGATTTTATTTCGGGTTCTTAATATGACCATATGATGTAAACATGTTCAAAGACTAGAACTGCAATTTTTTATAATTTTTGTGCTGCTCATTCACCAGTTAGGCTAGATATAGAGACGAAATTCCTGATTTCTAATTATTGACAACCATGTCAAAAATAGGAAATGCGGGAATTTCGTCTCTATATCTAGCCTAACTGGTGAATGCGCAGCACAAAAATTATAAAAATTTGCAGTTCTAGTCTATGTACATGTTTACATCATATGGACATATTAAGAACCCGAAATAAAATCACCGATTTTGTTATGATTTTAGCCTGGGCCAGTCCCTTTAACCCTTTCAGTACGGGGACCGTCTTTATACGTCAAAATCTGACGTCTGCAGACGTCAGATTCTGGCGTCTAAAGACGGTCCCGCGCACTTAAAAAATTAAAATATTTACATTAGCGGTAGACCCATAACATAGGTATTCAAATGAAGCGGAAATATCCAACTAAGATATTTATGATGATTTTAACTTGAAAAACGCTTTGTTTTCCATAATTTATACAAAAATATAGCTTTTGCATCAGTAAGTCTATTTTTGAGGCGCTCGAGCTTACCAGGGCTCATCGGCATTTGACAGAGCACATGACAGACACCAGAAGGCATATGTGGAAGCTGATTAACCACACACTAGCTCCCTGTTTGCTTGCTTCACACGCCTGTGGGAGTGTGGAACACTCTCCCAGCAATTTATAGGAGCATAATTAACAGCTCTCTTTTTATCTGATGGACTGTCCAGGACAGCTCATTACACAGTAAACGCAAAACATCTGTAAACATTTGTACAATGTTGCACCAACCTCGAAAACGTCCGGCCGACGTTGTTTAAATGTTATACAAATGTTTTGTGTTTGTCGGTTGAAAAGGTACCCCATTGTCAGCCTGGTACTCGATTCCATTGTCAATGGTTAAAAGGAGCCACCCACGCCATCCTTCGGGCTCGAGACGATTGGCATAATCTTCTATGGGGTACAGCTAATCACTTACATTCGGCAGCGGTGCTGATAAACACATTTATGTATCAACTCCAAACACAGAATATGTAGAAACAAGAAAAAGTTAATGTGGGATTGAGAATCTAATAATTCCTTACATTAAAAAATAGATTTACAAGTCGACTAGGTGACCATGATGTTTCTAAACATAAACGTAGTCCGAAAATGTAACATTTAACCGTACATCAAAATGATACGAATGTAGTTAACATCTTGAAAATGTTACTTCCACGTTCCTGATAGCATAACTGGAATGACATTGCATCAGTCTGAATGATAACTTACAACTACTTCTGCCTTCAAATGTTCCGTGTCCATAATATCCTGGTTGTTGATACATACGCTATAGAGAGTGTCAACCGAGAGTAGTGACTGTTAAACAGATACAAATTGAATACGTTAATTTCCGTATTATTTCCACGTGGGAAATATAATAGTCATATTACAGTATATAAATGAAATTTGCCGATCGTATTTATGTTCATTCGTGCATTCATTACTGTATGTGTAAGTCATTCAAATTGAATTCATCCTCATGCACCATCCATTAATCTTATTACTTTTGTGCATCCAAGTAACATAATAACACAATTCTGCCACGGCAACGTTGGTGGGCTGTTTATCGGGTGTCCAATAAACAAGCCTCATTAATCCAATATTTATGATTGGCCAACGGCGCAGTTGATATAAATGAAATGAATAATTTTATGGTGTTAGGCCACTTTTCTGCACATATAGGCTAAACTATGCCAGAAGAACCTCCCGAGGATGGTGAGATGACAGACACAGGATTCGAAATTCAAAAACTGGCGGTCTGAGGAAGAGCTCTCTACTTTTCTGTCACGGAGGTTCCCCACGATATCTAATCTTTACGAATGCGCAAGGAAGAAACGTTTAGTTTCTTCGAAACTTGGATGCCAGAGTGGGGTTCCAACCCGCGAACTCCGATTTCCCAAGCAGCAGTAACCCCTGCAGCAGGGCCTCCGTCCAGGCGCAAATGGTGGGCCAGAAATAAAACAGCATTGCGTCAGTGTCGTGTATTATGTAGATATCATGTAAATCTGGCAGGGGTTTTATGTCCTTTAATATTTAGCCAATGTGGCAGACCGTGTTGAGTTCCAGTTGAGGTTATGACAGCGAAGTGAACACCTTGCATGTCAGTTGCGCAATGATCATTCTAAGGGTTAATAAATGAAAATATATTAATTTCATAAAGTGGACGTCCCAAGTATAGTAATCTACTCGAGACGACGCCCAATCCGTTATTTCTTTATAAGGTGAATGACGCCAGTGATTCATTGAGTCCGAGAGGACATACCAAATTCTGTTTTAACCCTTTAACCGCCGGTGTCGTCAATATACGTTTTTCTACATTTTACATTAGCACATTACATATCAGCTTTCAAACCTGTAAAGATAAAAAGTGACATTAATCAGCAAGATTTGCATTTTTTTTAAATCTATTTTGTCAAATTTGAATAATTTTTACTCACTTGAAGTGACGCGATCCACAACTTCAAGTGGGTGAAAATTCAAATTGAATAATTTGGTTGTTAAAGGGTTAACGATATTAGGATATGTATCGTGGTGTTAACCTCAAATATCGCTAAGTGTTAACATTAAAGTTAAAATATACGACAATTATCTAAAATATATGATTATTCAGGTCATGTAGTTAAAAATAGAAATTGACAATATTTTAAAATGCAAAAAAATATGCTTTAACCCTTTAACCCGCTGATCACGACTACTGTCGTTTTAGATCTGTTTTATTAGTCGACCAAATTACTGTTATTGCGAGTAAAATGTTTGTCCGAGCATCAAGGTTTTTAAATATTTGTGCTCAAATTAAGCAACTATGAGTAATTTTCACCCATTTGAAGTTGTGGGTCGCTGTAGCGAGATCTAGATAATTTAACTTAGCAGAATAAAGGTTGATAAAATTCCAGTACCAAATTGTGCTATCATGATATTATCAATTGACCCGTGCTTGTTGACCTCAAATTTCTAATATCAATTTAATCGTACACGTATTTAAACTATAGAAAATTACATATACTTGTTCTAGGTCGTGTAGGTGAGCATAAAATTTACAAATAATTTGTAAGATGTCAACATTTAATAAAATCACAGGCCTGAATTCTAATTCGATATTTTTTTAGATTTTATCGGGTTCTTCGAAATCAAGTATAAAGTTCACACAATTGACATCAAATATATGCTTATTCCTTGTCATGCTGGTGAACATATATAATTTTTAAACAATTTTGCATATTATAAAATTAATTAAAATAAGTATACTGCTTTAATAAATCATGAAAGCTACCACTGTGGTGATTGTCACTATTAATCACTAATACTTTACGTGGTATATGTAAAACACGCTTTTTTAGACAGTATATAAGTGTGTATATACAGTCGCATAACTACTATTCTAAAACATATAGTTTTCCAAGTGTTAGAACTGATAATATCATGGTCACATAATCACTTGATTGTCTTTATGGTCAATGCCATATGTCACACTTGATGTATCAGTTAGTTCATTCGGTGCTTTTTGAATCTGTTATATCTAACATTACGTTATTCATTATGTTCACTGATAATGATGGCGTCACTTCAATATTCATTAAAAACATCTTCTCTTACCGGATGTATATGCCCTGGTGTTCAACACAGACAAGAAATAGGTGGGGACATATGTCTCACTACCCTGAAAACAAAGGAGACATTTGTTCTCTAAGTGCGTAATTGACGCCTTAGTGTTCAGCACAGACAAGAAATAGGGGGGTAATTTGTCTCACTACCCTGTGAAAATGGAGACATTTGACCTCTAAGTGCGTAATTGTCTCGATATCGCGGCCTGTGCTGAACACTGTGCCCATCCATCAATCCACCGTGTATCATGAATATAAACGTGTATTTGGATTTTCCAATGTAGTGCGAGCGAAGCTTTGCATCACATCAAGATACTCTCGCTGATCAGCCTTTCTCCTTTGAAAACTTAATCAAATTCTATGTATTATATTGATTTTTAGATTAGCATTTTAACCCTTTAACCGCCGGTGCCGTCTATATTTGTTTTTTTTACATTTTTTATTAGCACATTACATATCAGCTTTTAAACATGTTAAAAATAAAAAGTGACATTTATCAGCAAGATTTGAGATTTGTCGACCTCCATTTTGTTAAATCTGAATAATTTTCACTCACTTGAAGTTGTGGATCGCGTCAGCGAGACACAACTTCAAGTGGGTGAAAATTCCAATTGAATAATTTGGCGGTTAAAGGGTTGAACAATATCAAGTTGAATTTGTTTGTCAATCACTGCATTTGGTGTACCGTATGTACTTTATCACTACCTTTAGTATCTCACGACAGGAAAACAAACTAGGATGTATCTAAAAATGGATTGTACTTGTACTGTTTCTATGCATTGTTGAGTAATGTATGTGTCTATTTTTACAGGGCTATATTATTGCTTCAACATGGTGATCATCATGCTGTCCATATTTCTGTCTAGTATGGTAGTGAACATCACACGACATGGGGAGTCTAAAGAAGCTGTGCCTAAGTGGCTCCAACTGGTAGGTTCACTCATGTCATCTCGTCCTCTTGGATATAGATAGTCATCTTAAACTTTAACAAGTGGGAAATAAAACCATTTAATCACACGAGCAAGAAAACATTATCATGATATTCAATGAAATAAAATATAATAAAAAAAACACTTGAATCATTAAGATCAGTAGATAATTTACAAAAATGTGTATTTGTATCAATAAATGATAAGACATCAGGATATTCCCCTTACATATAACTAGTATAATATTAGGTCTACATGACCCGGCCAAGCCAGACCACAACCACAACACATAGCCTATCATTCATGGTTTGATTATGAATGTTTTTTTTTTTTCATCAAAATTAAAAGAAAACAGTCACTTTACAAATTCACAATCATTATTGAAAATTATTATTATTGAAAATTGTATCATTTTGCTGTTATCGTATTATGACGAGAGTAATAATAATAACACAAAGCCAATAAAACGTTTCCACCTGTTGATTGCTTATCTATTGAATCAGATACATGTATAACAAACACACGAAAAAACAATAAATTGAGTTTTATCAAGCTATCTAAATCGTTAAAACATATCCCAAATGACCAAAATATGAAGCGGTTTATAAATTATTATGAGAAGCACAGAAAAACATATGAAGTCAATAAGGCATACAAGTCACATCAAAAAAATTGCATTATGAACAGTAGCGTTTTCCAGTTAAACAAGTGACAACAATAGAATTAGACATGACAGCGTCAATTGTTTAATTTTCTAACGTTATATTTACTAAACTATTTGCATGAAAAATGAGGTATAAACAAACATAGTCAGATAACATACCAACACGCTGTTGTACCCTGGTCTAATTCCAAAAGCACAATAAGCTATATATCTTTCTCGGTTGCATTGTTGTGGAATGGACTCCCCGGGCACATTCGTGATGCGCCGTCAGTTGGTGTTTCAGATCGCCCATCTTTAAATTGGGAGCTGTTCTTTTCCACCTGGACTACGAGGTTGGATTATGATATTGGTTGTTACTGTCTTGTGTGATATTTGAGTGTCATTAAAGTTATTTATTACGTTTCAATCTCAGTAAAATAAAAACATGAGGCTTGGAAATGAGAAGTGAGAAAGAAGTTGAGAGATAGAATCACACGCCTGTGACTTATTAGGTCTTGGCTAATTATTATCTAAGGATAATTATAGCTAATTATGGCTAATATTGCGGCAAATGTCTACTGCTTTAATATATCCATCTGCCCAAAGACCATGGCTTCAAAAGACATAATTCCACAACAAAATGCAGTGGCATGATTTGTCAAATACAAGCGAAATCATGCAATTTACAGCTTTGTTAAAATATTAAAATGTTGATTTTTCTACAAAATGTACATTTTTAACAGTTACATTGTGTATAAAACACACATACATTTCATACATGTATATGCAATTATATGTAACACCCTTTTTCAGAAAACTAAATAAGTTATATAAAAATAAATACATAATGTAAAAATCAGAAATTGGTCATTTTGCCTTTTTGGAGGCCTTAGCATCGTTAGCCAAGCCGAGATGGACAACTTATGTCGCGATGTAATGTTAACCATGTTAAATTTAACTTAAACAAATTAATTTGATTAAGATTAACCAGTAATTTATTCAATACGGATTTTTAAGAACTTTTGTTTTTGTTTTATCTATTATGTTCTTAGTTGACTTGTCAATAAAATAAAATGTCCCTTTCATTCACTGTTGTGTTATATTGTTTCCATGGATTTCTTTTTATAGCAATGTAATAAACGACAGAAAAAAGTGAGCTACGTCCTAATGTCTTTCACTGTAGTCCAGGGGTGATAGATAATAACCCGAAACAAATTAGTAACAAGCTGAAAATTTCAGCATAAGTTCTTGAAACACCATAGTACAAACATATCAAAAGTCCTCTAAAATCCGCCTGGTATTAGTGCCCGAAATGGAGGTAATAAGGGGTAAATAGGAGTAAGTGAAGGGTATTAACGATAACTTTAAAACTATTTAACCTGCATTCATAAAATTTGTATCTAAACATATTACGTTTTACCACCTGGGAATCCATTAATTTTTCAACCACCCGTTCCTCCCCAAAAAATGATAAATAAGGGTAAAATGTGTGTGATCTGGTGATAACCATAACTAAATGAGTTATTTGACCTATTGGTATACAAACATACGTCTTAGCACCCAGGGTGTTTATTATTATCAGTCATAATTTTTTACCACCCTTTCATCCCTAAAGCAAAAAAAATCATAATAACCACAACTTGTGAGCTATTTGACCTAGATTTATAAAATTGGTAGGGCCTACCTAGTCCTAGGTATGCTTTACCATACGATAAAATGTAAAAAACATTTTTTAAATTATGCGACAACCAACAAGAAAAAATGATATGATGCTCTAAGATCACCATAATCTCATCTCGAAAAGTGGTAAATAGGGGTAAAATGTGAGTGATATTTGACTTACTTAGGCTCATAAAATTTGTATCTAGATCTTCATCAGATCTTCATCAGTATTAAATTGCTCGCATACCATGGTAGCGTCCCTAAAACTAGCAGGCAGTCTACGATGAGCGAGGGAGGGAGTCCGAGCAGTTAAAAACTAAGATGGAAACAGTCAGTCAGTGGCTCTGGTGGTAGAACCAAATTAAGTGGAAAAAGATTAGATTTATCCCTGGGGTATCGCTGTAGTCGTTTCTATTTAAATCTGCACGTGAAAAAAATACGTAATATGAGCTATCTCTATCTATCTACTATACGCATGTTAACGTGGTTAGAGGTTTACCTTGCATAAAAACAAGAGCCAGAATCTGTGGCTCATGTGGTTGTTATAGTGCCTACATGTCACATCCCAGCAATAAAGACATATTGAAACAATGTTGGTTTAATGTTGGGCCACCGTCGCAGACGGTGGGCCAACATTAAACCAACATTGTTTCAATGTGTCCTGCTTGCTGGGATGGCGATGTCGAAAATGAAAACATAAAACCGCATGAGTATAGCAGAGGGAATCGATACTACCCTGTCTAAATTGAGAGCTCGAAATAAGTGGCCAATAAAAACGGAGGCACACAGTCAGTAGCGCATGCAAATTGGCAAATAAGGTCATTCTTGGCGTCTAAATTGAGCGCTCTCAAGTGGTAAATCAAAGTCAGCACCGATCGTAAATTAGATGAAGCTATATAATATAATCTGCCGTAGATAAGCCAATGTATAAAAGTGCAACAGCATACAGTTTTAAAGTGCGATGATTCTTCTGGCCTTCATCGCCATCCAGTAGGTGGTCCTAGCACTATGAAAGGGGCATACACTGACAGACGGTAATGTGAGTATGTTTGCGAGGTATCATCATATACATTTGTAAAAATGCGTGAGAGCTATAAAATAACCCATTTTTTCAGTCGCAATTGTGCTATTGAAAACAATCGCGTGGGATACAGACTGAAAAATCTTTAGGTATGGCGTCACAAATTGCATAGCTCTCATGGTATGGTATGGCAAGGCATGGCATGCTATGCTATGCTATGCTATGCTATGCTATGCTATGCAATGCAATGCAATGCAATGCAATGCAATGCAATGCAATGCAATGCAATGCAATGCAATGCAATTCAATGCAATGCAATGCAATGCAATGCAATGCAATGCAATGCAATGCAATGCAATGCAATGCTATGCTATGCTATGCTATGCTATGCTATGCTATGCTATGCTATGCTATGCTATGCTATGCTATGCTATGCTATGCTATGCTATGCTATGCTATGCTATGCTATGCTATGCTATGCTATGCAAAAAGAAGGCCGCAAAGTAAAATGTTACTACCCGATATGCTACTGATTGAACGAAGCTGACCATTGTCATATTGCTTTGGTAATTTTAATGTGCGTTGCTCTTAGAGTCTTACAGGAGTGAGTTCTGCTACTGTTGAAAGTTGGTATTCAAACCACATAGAGGCGCAACTTATGATTTAGCTAATACATTTTCTTACACTGATGTGGCAGTGGAAATGTCAAGACAGTAGCTCAAACCCCTATCCCCTATCGGATTGATCATCTTTTCATGTGGACGGCAAATCAACAATTGTCATAATCATGATAATCAGGCAGTGATATCACGATCGCATAAACATGTCAACGTGTACGTGATAAACTGCTGCGGCTGGTCATTAGTTGAAAAACTAACAGTTCATTACCGCCCGGAATGTAGTTGATGACATGTGGCTTATTGCAAAGGAAGCTTAATCTTTTTTTAGATAATGATGTATGAGAAATAAGAAAAAGTTAAGGTTTCTTCAATTGTGATATCGTGATGCTATCTGGTCCATTTTACATTAGCAGACCGTTTTTTTTCCTTTGCAGTGCAATCTCTTCAAGTAAGAGACTATTATACCACAAGATTTCTAATTTTCAAATATGATTCAGATTTCATTCATTTAAGACGCAATTAGACAAAGATAAAAAAAATATGGACTAGAAGTACTTTCAAAGCCCACCCAGTAAACACGAGACGTTGAACCAATGTTGTTTTTATGTTGGCCAACCGTCTTCGACGTTGGCCTAACATGAAAACATTTGTCAACGTATCTGGGCAGAGAAGTGGACCAGCCGGAGAACCCCCCTGCAACATTCTACCTACCCACGCACTCGATTAGTTTGTGGTGAATATTGCACTTTTAATTTCTGCTCAGAATATTTCGTAAAAAGAACTATTCATCATGTTCATGAGAGATCTACATGCAGGTACCGTTTTGTATTCATTGGACGTTGACTCAATGTAGGCTTAGTGCTGGGCAGCGTCGAAGAATCAGTGAGTCGCGGCAGTTATATTATTTCGCTTCGAAAGGTCCACCCTAATGCCTTTTTCATTACCATATATTCACTAGGCGGCGTTTATTTTTACTATATCTGTAACTGGCGTGATGCCTTCTGGGTATAGTTGTATCCAGTTACTGTTCACAGTGGACCCTTACTTTGAAGTGTTACAACACAGCCCTGTTCACATGCGGATTTTCGAATCACCACAGAAGAGGGATTTGGAAATAATTATATTCAGCATGAAATAATTCATAACAGTTACCAATATATTAGTCAGCGTTTTCTCTTTACCATGCTTACGGGGCTCGATTTTGCGAAGGACTATATACATCACAGTGATGATTCCGTCCACGTTACTTCGCATGCGCGCATGCGGCTTTTTTCCACTAGCATGCGCAAATTTTAAAGCGCGCATGGGAAAATTGGCATGCGAGTGACATGTCACATGTGCTATAGAAAGCTCCCGCTCGCATGTGCGTATGCCACTCCCTTATTTTTAAAAGCATGCGCATTCGCATGCGAAACTGTTCGAAAGACGCGCATGCTCAAAAGCGCATGCGAGTGCCGATAGAGCATGCGCTTTTTAAGAAAATCTTATTTTGACACTATATCTATGTCGTTAACTTAATACACTTTCTTTTACAATGGGCACATCGTCATGGATTCTATCTGGTCATTTTAGGGAAGTCATTATTATTATTTATATCAATGTCAGCTACTGATGTCACCACAATGACTCAATGACTTTTGTTAGCTCCCACATTAGTATTATAATACCAAGTTTAGTGAGATAGCGGGTATGCATGCCAGTGCATGTATGCGCCTCTATGCATGGCGCTCGCATGCGGCTACAATGACATCTTAGTGATATATATATGCATAGGCCTATTGCTATACAAAGCCAATGGGTAATATCTTCTTACTTGTGAAGTAGGCAGATGCTGCTCTTTGGCTTTGCACGATAGTATAAATACATACATATATATAATACAATTAGTATCATTTGCTAGTTTGTTACTCAACTTTAAATTTCACTTTGCTACTTGTCAGAATAACGTTTCGCTACATGACACTGATCAATATGATACTTGAATTATCGGGGTGGATATAATTAATGTAGAACATCTAAAGAAGAAAAAAGGCTAAAGTTGGTGCTGCGCACCATAAATACTTCCTCATCCACTCGTAAAACCCAGTATTGTGGGAAGCCTCCGTGACCGAGAGGTAGCGTGCTCAGCATCCAGGGTTTGAATTTCGAATCATGTGTCTGGAGGGCCGGTTCACCTCACTCATTTCACTATCCTCAGGAGGTTCTCCTGGCCCAACTTAGCCTGTATGTGCACAAAAGTGGCCTAAAGGCCGATTCATTTCATTTTTATTTTGAAATGTGGAAAAATAAGACAATCGTCCAATGAATAAGGTGTGAGCCTTTAGGCGAGTAGCTTATTTATTGGACACGTGCTCTTTATTGCAGTTCAAACTACCGTATGTGAGAAAGCATGCAAGTGGCATCATGTGGCTTGAGCATGCGTGTGGCTTCCAAGGGTATACGTGACTGTGACTTCAACACTTATCATGTCACTAGCATGCACCATTCTAAACGCGCTTAAAAGCGAGTGCGTCACTGGCTTTATTTCAGTAGGACACTCGCGTGCTAGCTAGCTTTAATTTTGGCGACGTAGGCGCAATCATCACTATAGTTTATGATTATAAACATTACACCGTATGTGTGCCAAATAACTACATGACTCTAGGCAATTAATTTTTGCAATGATGATTACTCGATTATATGTTAACATGCAGCCTGTATTGATATGTTGCCCCTCCCCCCCCCCTGTCTACGCGCTGGGCGTGCGTCAGAATTCGTTGACGATTTTACGAAAACGCGGTATGAACGTTATTCATTCATTGTGTGTCAACCACTGCACAGGTAGAGCACACATTCGATATTCTTTATCTTTTCGTCAGTTGTAGCCTAACACATTGAGCTACCACGCTTAACTTTCAGTCAGTTGAGGTGGTGTTTCGCACGAGACACGGCTTCAAAGGCTGGAAATTTCGGTGATTTGTGGAAATGAAATTAAAACATAAAATAACTGTATCATAAATTTAAGACACAGTTTTCATTTAAAAATGGTTAAATAGGTACCATACATGTATCTACAATGGTCGTCGACATCAGTGGTCTAGGGTTTAATATGTTTAATGCGCACTGCGATCATTATAAATCAGTAACGAATTCTGACGAGCGCCCAGATAATTACATACCTTGGCTTAAATTGCTCGTGTATGTTATGGCTGGCCTTTAGTTTACTTTATTTATTACTCATGTGGATTTCATAACAATGACTTGTTTAGTTGATCATTTCTGTATTTTGCAGCTGATTCTTGACGGATTGGGTACACTGATGTGTATGAGAGAATGTAATGTAGGAAGAACGCATGCGCAGAATAACGGTCTCAGACGACAGAACAGCAGAGCCGAGATGGAAAAAATGCTGAGGTTTAAACCCCAGGACGACACGTGCACTCGCCCTCATGACGTGGACACAGGTGTGGAGGTCGATAAGGACAAACACTGTACAGAATATAGGAACAAACTGGGCGGCCTGAACAGCGAGAAGTTACACCTAGTGGAGGCTCAGTTCAGCAGAGTAAACTGTAATCTGAGGCAAATGAAAGACTCCCTGGATCGCTTCTTGTTGGATGCGGACAGCAGAAAAAACAGCCACCAGATCACCATGAACATCGCCCAGCAGTGGAGAGCGGTCGGTAAAGTTTTGGACAGGCTGTTTTTCATCTTGTACATCTGTGCCATCGCCATGTCTCTTCTGTTTATGTTCCCGCGGCCCAGTCACATGCAGTGGTGATGAAAAGTGACAGCCAATGTCGACACCCCGCACAGTCACAGCAGGCCACAAGAGTGAATGAGCTCTGCAAATACAAGACCATTCCTTTACACCCAGCACCATCCGTTTACATAATCCGTTTACTTAATGGTTATGACACTTGATTCTTTTCTCGGCAAACACATCATGGGCATTAACATATTGCTGATTCAACGTTGGGTGAGCCCCGACGACGCTAGCACAGAGCTAACGAAGACATTTATGATGATTTCAAATTGAAAAAAACCTTCGGTCTCCATGGTTACACCAAAACATTTCAGCGTTGTAAAGGTTATTTTGTTTAATGAGTTGCTGACCTTCTTCAAATTACCATTACTTATTATTTCATCTATAATCAGGTATTTTGATATGCATTAAATACATATTGGCTGAAATTTAATATGTTTCACTCTATATAGCTTCGATGTACTAGGTTACTGTACGTAATACTCATTCTTTCTCCTCTTCATGTACCCCCGACAGGAAGGTATATATTTTTGATCGTGTTTGTTTGTTTGTTTGTCTGTCCGTCCGTCCTTCAGATTACTTCTGACGACTAAAGTCGATCCCCATGTAAGAATAAAAATATTTCTAATGGTCGTAGACCCATAACATAGGTATTATGTTATGGTCATGTTTTTTTTGGTAATGTCCTGCCTAAATCTAATGCGCGCGCTTATCTATAACAGAGAAAGAACATCCATTAAATATCTCCCACCTCTTGAATGACTGGTATTGCGGTGTCGCGGTAGATCAAATTCAAGCCGTACATTTAAAGCTTCAAATTCGTAAAAAATCACTGAGATGTGCCGACTGTTAATCATATCACGTATCTACCTATAGGCCAAGTCAAACACATCGCTGTATCAGAAAGTAAAGTTGATAAATCTCGTTTATCGTCAAATTGAAGTTATGCTCGTTATTGGATGATAATTAATTGTCCAACTATATTTCAAGTGATAATGATAAAGTGATAATACGTTGACCTACAAATTCATGTTAACCCCTTTCCCTCTAAATTATCTTGTTTTAAACACCCCTCCTCCACACTTAAGGTTGTGTCACGCTAACGCAACCGACTACACCAAATGGGTGAAAGTGACAATAAGATGACGTAGCTGTTGGAGGGTTAATGGGCGGCGTTTTGATCTCAATGAGATATCAAAAGACTCCATTCATCACGCTGGAGTAACGGATGTCTCGGCTTTTGATGACGATGTCTACAATTGTGTGGAATACCAGCCAGCTAAAATATTAATCAGCAGGCTGTGTAAACTACTTGCGAGCTTGTGAGCACCTCATTAGGTGTCCCATCCCAGCAAACACGAGACATTCACCCTATGCTGGGTTATTGTTGGGCCAGCGTCGCAGACGGTGGCCCAACATTAACCCAACATAGGGTGAACGTCTCGTGTTTGCTGGGATTATGTCTGTTCGAACTACCCTCGAAAACTTGGAAAGAGAGACAATTATACAATTATATTTACATGTTGACGCTACTTGTTTAACATGTTCAATATGTTTTTTTTATTCCTCCAGGTAAACTAAAATAATTTAGTCAGAATGAAACGTTTGCTTTATGAATGATATAATTGTAACGGGCTGACATGAATTTGCCATGAATTTCAATATATCTACAGACAATCTGCACCCAGAAAAACGTTCGGTAGACAATGGAGAGAATAATGTACCACTTGGAATTCTGCATTGACATCTTATTGGGTAAAAAAACAGGTATATATCCTGAGAGTGCTTAGTTGCCGGTAACGATGACTATACCTTAGTCCGGAACTAACCCGTAGCGCACAAGTTTTCCTTGATTTATCCGTCAATTATCAGCCGCTTTTCATGATATTTGGCTTAAATCAAATTTGAGCAGGATCCCAATATCCCTGAAAATTTCGTAAAATTCTATGCAGTGTTTAAAAAGTTATATCATTTGACATGTAGTAAATTAAAATTATTAATACGTCTTTCTATAAACCAATTACACTAATTCTGGAATTTATTACATGTTTTTCCGCCTGTATACAATTTCATGGAAATCGGTGCAGAATTGACGGAGTATTCAACGAAAAACTCGCTACAGATTTACCAAAATAATTGTGACCCAGTGCATAGGGCTGTTATTTCGATGCCGCGTCCACTTCGTCACGGACACAAGTTCCACTTAAACATGTTGAAGCAGCGTTGTTATCCAGTGCATGGGTCACACTTCACAGAGAAGATAGGTAATCATGATAATTATTGTGATATTATATCACATCATTTTATCCAAAACTGATGAAAGTCACTATATAATCATTTGACCATATTTGAGTTAATAGTACGTTATTATTATAAATAGTCGTATTATCATCAGACATATCAACACAACTGCTAAGTATCAACACAACTGTTAGGACACTGGTAAGAGTATCCTCTGATAATGTGTACTGCATGTATTTTCAGGAACCATCATATAGGATATATCGAATATCCATCTCTGACAAGTTGTCTTTATCTTTATTAAATGGTTTTCACTTGAACAATGCGTTCTGTTTATGTATTATGTTTATGTCAGACATATAGAGATTTATTTATATTTCCTTTTACCCAGCATGTGATAACAGCAGCACACGCACGTGTGTTCTGCCAACCCAGCAGCCCAGAGACATTGAACTAATGCTGGTTCAATATTGGCCCGCCGTCTGCGACGTTGGCCCAACATTGACCCAAAATTGTTTTATCGCCCGTGTCTGCTAGAAAGGACTCTATATACAGAAAGTTGTTGATTCAGTGAATCGTGACGACCCACTTATAGTAGAGGAGAAAATCTGAAAATTGACGTTATTTAAGGAGTTGGTTGACACTTAAATTCCCAGAGACAAATAATATATCGCTGGAAAGGTATGAACATCTAGTTTCACGTAGCGTGAACGGTTTTTGCGGCAAGTGGTCGAGTGTGACGTCATGTCGTGATGCTTGTGACGTCACTTTTTCACCAATTTCTACTGGATATTGATAAAGGTGGATCATTTATGAGTTGCGATATACACATGTAGATGACGTTCAATATCCAGCATTTGTTTAAATTATAGAGAATAGGCCTAGGTTGTCACACAAAAATGACATACATGTTTTGTACACATGACATTACTTGGTTTTATGCAACAATCGTTAAGCTTTTGTTTTATATGGTTCAATATTTTTTTTTAATAAAATAGGTTAAACATTATTATATTTTTTTAATTTGTATTTTTTCAAGCATTTCTCTTTTCTTCCCGGAGATAAATAATATATCATTGGAAATGTATAGTTCTGTAGTTTCATGTCATATATTTCATTTTTACGACACGTGGTCTAGTTGTGCAAAACACAAACATTTGGGACGTCACGTTTCTGTGTACAATGTCATTTTGGCATTTTCTCTTAAAGATTGTCAGCATGTGCACTATGAGAATATACAGGATGCCACGTCAATTTTTATTTGGCACCGTAAATCAGGGTATCCTTCAAACGTGGGAAAACCTAGTTTCATGTACGATATGCACGTAATCCTATACCAATAAATATAACGTACATCTGTATCACAACAGCATGGCCGCAACGTCACTTTTTCGTGAATTGAATAAGAGAGGCACGATAGCCCATAATATTGCAAATCTTTCATGTGGACATTTGATTTTTTTTCAAGTAAGATATACCGCTGGAAAAGGCACAAAAAATATATTTTTACACAACCCACCTTGTCGAGTTTGAAATAAAACGTGCTTTATATGTTTCCGTGGTGTCGTCAATATGCCATTTCCCTACCAAAATCAACGCCAGCGACTATTCTGTCTTAGTGAAAGCCTACTGTTCTACTATATATACTATATATAAACTATATCCTTTGTATATTAATTTGTACATTTTGATGTAGAAATAATTAATTATTAATTATTCTGAGACAACAGATTATTCCTTCATGTAAGCCTATAAATAATATTTTATCCGTCGCGTGCTTTAAACGTACTCGGAGAATTAACGTTTGCAGATAACATTTGCACAAGCTAAGCCTACATGTACATGTAATGAACACGATTGATTAATCAAAATATTTGAACCGCTCATATGCTTAATTATCAGTTTATTTATATATTGTTGATAATGCTACATGTATCATGTGTATAGGCCTAGGTAAATAGATGGACTATATATTATGTTCTAAAACCAATCCTGGCAGTGGGCGTCCCTCGTGTACATGCGTATGTAGCATCTTACCCTCATATTTATGCCATATTTTATTCAACCGATGATCTCTTTTGAAAGATAATCTTACACTAAAAAAAAACTATACTACACTATAAAAATGTACGATCAGTTCATGATGTCCCAGTTCATGAGCCACTTTGCGGGATTGAGTTGGGTTACTACAAGCTGATTTTTTTTCGAAATTATAGCTATATCTTTTGGCAACCCCCAAAACGAAAATACCAGAAATCAGTTTGGTGGAACATCGTCAAGATGGCCGCCATTTTACATATTTGGATCACTTAAATAGCCACACGCAGTTCAAATGTCAATTCTGTGAAACGCAGTGACGTCACTCTGTGAAAACAAGGTTATATAACACCCCCTCCCCCATACTTCATTGTATTAGCCAGCTTGGTGAAAACGAAGGAGGTCAAGGTCATTGAGTTTCACAGAATTATGTAATCGTCTTAGGAACGTTTGTCTTAAGCATAATTCAGATATGAGGACTTAGCCGACCATGTTCCCAATGCATTAAAAAATAAGTTTATTTAATTTGAAATGACATTGAAATGACCTTGGTGTCATCTTACATCTATGCCACATTAAAGCCCTGAGGGTTATACAGATATATGTGCCAAGTTTGTTGAAGCCGCATCTAATGGTTGCTTATGATGGTCTACTTCAAATTACATCACGATTTTCGTTAAACAAACTCATGTTCCAGGGGTATGTTTTTGTGGGGAATTTGAACAAAGAAGAGTTTTAACTATTTTCCTTGAAATATTTTACGGGAGATTTATGCTTATACACATGGGGTGTCTTATGGTGGTATTTTAGAAAAAAACGACTGCGTGTTCCGAGTCATCCCCAACACGGGGTAAATAGGAACACTAACATTATAAATTAATGTACAAACAACTGAACATTTCCCACAAAAATATGGAATCTTCACAATAAAAAAAATGGGATGAATAGGAACGGTGGGGTGACTAGAAACGAACAGTTGGAAAAATGTACAAAAAATTGAAGCAGAAAGAATGGAAGCTGCTAACAAGGCTTTAAAACGTAACTGCGCCGATTTGTTATGCAATTTTTCAACGGACCGGTTTGTAGTGGCGCAGTATCTTGGTGGTGCGCCACAGCAATGCATTCATATTCACACCGTTTTTCATCGTAAAATATCCCCTGAAACACAAACAAGTTGCATTTTTGAGGGATTAATGTCAGGGAGTCACACATTTTCACAACAAATACCCGGCAAGATACTAGTATTCAAATTCAATTTTTCTTTTGTAGTTACTTAGTGTAGGCCTAGTATCCCGAGATATGGAAAAGTGATGTTTGCCAAAATGTAAGACTTGCAGACGATGTCAAAACGTGATCAGTGACCCAAAACATAGTTTCAGGATGCATTATGGTATTAAGAAGGCGTCTTGTTACAAGCAAGATACCTAAGTTATGTGAATTCCATATTGATATTTTAAACACTACGATAGGCCTAATATAATCAGGATAATTCAGCGCTCGACTGCCTGAAACATAATATTAAAAACCACGATATTGTTTCTGAGATACCACTTGAACAGGGTTACCCTGGCATTTTTCATGAAATTGTTTATCTCAGTGCGTATACACTGCAGGCTGCCAACATACATAAGCTTTTGTTAGGCTCTCCAGCTCTGAAACTCATGCGAACCTTGCGTCAAACGCGGACTACGTTACATTATGACTTTAAAGCAACACAATCCGGACAAAATCATCATTTTTATTGTGGCTCCTTGATATGTCCATAATATGTCAACATGTCCATAGACTAGAATTGCGTAAGTCTTTCACATTTTGTGTTGCTCGTTTACCAGGTAAACGAGAAATAAGGATGAGATTTATTTTTGGACTTGCATGTCCAAAATAAGAAATACGAAAATAAGTGATAAATGGGGTGCTACATTGCCACAGCAAAACAAAAATTTAAAAGATTTCCACAATTCTAATGTTCACATATTATTATGGACATATACGGCAGCGAAAAAAAATTGTGGCGTTTGGATGATTTTTGGCTTGATTGTGTCACTTTACCATGTCACGATATGTCCTTTTATGGTCAAGATATTGTACTAAAATGGTATGATATTACAATGAAATACCAGGATATGATATTTCAATGTCAGGATATGACATTTTAATGTCAATATATGATATTTAAATGTCAGGATATCACATTTGATTGTCGGGGTATGGTATTATAAAGTCAATATGTTGAATCAAAATATCAGGTTATGGCCTTTTAAAGGGACAGTCCCAGGCTAAAATCATCAAAAAAACGGTGATGATATTTTGGCTTCTTAATATTACCATATGATGCATATGGTCATAATAAGAAGCCAAAATAAAATCACTGATATAGAGACGAAATTCCTGATTTCTAATTTCAGACAACTATGTCAAAAATAAGAAATACGAGAATTTCGTCTCTATATCTAACCTAACTGATAAATGCGCAGCACAAAAATTGAAAAAAATGCAGTTCTAGTTTATGGACATCAGGCCGTAGTCAGGGTCGGAAATCAGACGAGGCGAGGCCGGTGGCCGAGCCAAACTTTCTTAAAAACCCTAATTTCTGAAAAAAAAGTCAGTGATGAATATGCTGGCTACAGGCCTGGACATGTTTACATCATATGGTCATATTAAAAAGCCAAAATAAAATCACCGATTTTTTTATGACTTTAGCCTGGGACTGTCCCTTTAACGTCTTGATATGGCAATAATATCTCATGAGATTACATTATATAGTCAGGATATGGCATTATAATATCAGGATATTCCACTTTATTGTCATAATATAGCCTTATATCATTAGATTATACCATTTTTATATCAGTTTAATACCAAGCTCTGACATTTTAATTGTCATAATGTGATAGGCCCTATTATAATGTCAGTATATAGCATTATAACATCAGTAGCCTACATGGTAGCTTTATGCACAATATTGCCTTATAATAAAAGTATATGGAATTATAATATCACGATCTGGCATATTAATGTGAGAATATAGCATTGTTATATCATGATATGGCAGTATAACATCACTTTGCGGCGTTTTTTTGTCAAGAAATGACATTTTTATATCAGGATGTGGCATTATAATGTCATCATATGACATTATATGGCAGTTTATGGGCATTGGACGACATTTGAATGTAAATATATGCAATTTTAAAGTCAGGATATCACATTTGACTGTCCAATAGACAGTGTCTCTGATATTATAAAGTACATTATGGGGAATTATAATGTCAGGTTATATGGCCTTTTAACGTCTTGATATGGCAATAATATTGCAGGAAATTGCACTATATAGTCAGGATATGGCACTATAATATCAGGAGATACCACTTTAATATTATAATAGCCTTATATTATTAGATCATACCATTTTTTATATCATTTTATTATCAAGCTATGACATTATATTTTCATAATGTGGTATATCATATAGCATTATAACATCAGTAGCCTATGCGGTAGCCTAATGGCACAATATGGCCTCATAATAGAAGGATGCGGCATTATAATATCACGATCTGGCATATTATTGTGCCAATATAGCATTGTAATATAAGGACATGACAGTATGGCGTCATCATGTGTCATGTTTTGTAAAGAAATGACATTTTTATGTCAGGATGTGGGGCAGTGTATGGTCAGGGGACGAATTTTTTTAGTAAAGTAATTTGTATTAATGATAATTATGACATTATAATGTCATGATTTTGCATTATAATGTAAAGATATGCATGTTTGGCATCATTAAATAACATTTTAATATCTGGATATGATACAATATGCACTAGTCAGAATATGCACTATAAAGTCAAGATATAACAGTTTATCGTCTTTATTATATCATTGTGCATGGCACTATAACTATGTTGAGACCAGGATGTGTACAATGTCGTGATGCGGCAATATAATGTCAGAATATGGCATTTTATTGTCAGAATATGGCGGTATATCGTTAGGACATGGTATTATGTGACTCATCACTTTAACATGTGAGGAGTCAGGCTGTGCTAACAACAGTGTAAATTCGTAAAACACTGCAATTGGAATGTTGATGCCTAGCGACCTTTAACGACATGTTATATGTGTGTCACAATAACATGTATGATAACTCATTTTTTACTAATAAATGACAATATTCTGGTCAGGGACTTCTAATGAGTCACAATAAATCGGTAGGATTAATACAATATGTTAATTTACCCCATCCTATGTTAATGCATCCGCTGTAAGGCTTATTTCAAACGTATAACCATACTAATAGGCCTATCATGTTCTAAGGAAATGCTTAGACAGTATTACTATTGGAAATACCGTACGGTTTCTGAATGTAATGGTATTTGTGAACGAATCCACTCAAACTGATAATGTGAAAAAAATGACCTAGAATGATGACCACATAACAAGCAACACATGGTTTCCAGACCTACCACCCATGTGGTTTTGTTTTGAGAGACATCGCACGTGACAGAATAACTTTGTTAGAGCGTTGATCTCCGCGTATCGATATATTCAGCATCAATCTATACAAAATTGCAATTACACTTTAACCCTTTGTACACTCTTGTCCAATTGGCTGCAATTCCAGGTGAATGACAATTAAACAAAATACCTGGAAGTTGGGAGAGAGTTAATAAACAAAAGTACTGTAACTGTTTATGGTCCAGTAGAAATATACATGTTTTTTTTGCGATTTTAAATTACAAATCGACGACATTTGTATTACGCCTGCTATAATAGACCTATTTTATTTTATTAATTTTAATGTATTTTCGAGTACAGGTCATTTTTATTATGTTACAATAATAGCATCTTTTTGTTACTTCCTCTGTTCAAATATTGAAAATGTAGTTAAATTTGTTGATGATTTCACCCATTTCACTCTAGTGATATTAAAATCGATATATATGCTGTCATAATTATGTTGGCATTAATCGCTGCGTGTTTATTTATTTGAGGCAGGCTTTGCCGACGCAATTCCCTCTTCAAATGAATGCAAAATACGCTTACTTTTTAAATTAGACGTGTTATAGTTTATAATTAATGGTTTATTATAGATAAATTTATATAGCCTACATTTCTTAAATCTCAATCAATATTTCTAGTGGAAAATCAGTTAAAAACGATCCAAAGCGTCACCCACAATGGCAGAATTAACTAAAATGGCGACCATTTTTATATATTGATATTTATGTTGATAAATACAATATAATAACATTTATACTCCATAGGCGTGAAAATAGTCCCAAAAAGACATTTTAGGTTCAATAACGAGATAGTTATGGCATATTATTCATATCACTCAAACAATATGGCAATAATCTTGGAAATATATTAAGGAAAGAACTGATATTATTCTTTCTCGTACCTCAAATCCTGGGTAAACACACAATAAATTATTTTCAAAGTGTAAAAGTAATGAAGTGCATGGGGTGTATCAAAAATGGCGTTAACGTGATGGCGGCCATATTGAATTAAAAACAAACACAAGGTAGATTTTAAGGATTTTTCGGCATTCGTCTGGGTAGATACCCCGGTATAATTCCTGAAAAAACAGCTTTCAGTATCCTCGGTTACGTAAATCAACCATTTCTTTCCTCAAGTTTGATTTTTTGGTTAAATCTATCACAGAATCTATTGGTTCCATTTTGTCAACAAGATCTTTGTCAGCAAATTTCAAATAACACGATTTTGCACATATTTTCCCCCAGAACAGCGGAACAAGAGTGAGTATAGCAGCCGTTCTGTCTATTACTTATAGATACACAAGTAATGAGATAATTTATTGTATGAAAGCCAATTGACAATAAATTGATGTTCTTGTTGCCTTCAAAGCGTGCTAGACATAACACTATCTTGCACTAATTGACGGATCCAATATTTGACTGACAGGAGGCCTATCATATATCTATCATATATCTATCATATATCTATCATATATCTGACTCAGTCAGCCTCCTTTGTTTACGGTCTAGAGTTGTCTGAGGCATGCTCCTCGAAAAATTGTTAAATTCAATTAAGACTTCACATGATGCATTCTAGAGCATATTTCGACTCAAATATGGCCTTTTTGTTATATCGGGGACACTGAACAGAGGGTATGGGTGACAGACTCAGCAAACAGGAGACATTGAGCCAATGTTGTATTAACGTTGACCCACCGTCTTTGTCGCTGGTCCAACATAAGGGCAACATTGAGTCAACGTGTCGTGTATGCTGGGGTATGCTCAGCTAGTCGTGAAGATCCACCTAGTGATAAATGGTGGATAAATCAAAGGTAAAATTGATAAATACGAAAAACTATGACGTCATAAACGAGCGCTGTATTCACCATATGATTATTTTGACGTTACTACCGCTAGCTCACACAAATGTAGAGATTAATACCTTTCCAATGATATAGAAGAAGAAAATAAATTTATTTGACCAAAACATAATTAATTACAAATGAAGTGAAAAGAACAAATAACAGTCAGGAGACCATAGTTAAGACAAAAAAATGCCGCTACCACTATGGCCACCTTTCACACAAGAAAACATAATTTCAAGAAATTCAAGTTGCAAAAGGGTCAATGATTATAAAGAAAACGATATTGTACTAGTGATTACATAATAAATATCTACAAGAATGCAAAAATGTAGATTGATTTATACAGATATATTTCAAATATATAGCAAAATGATAATGAGACGGTCGTCCCAACAAAAATGTAAACTAGCTTGTCATGATATCATAATAATAATAAAATAATATTATGTCAATACAGCTTGTGCAGAGCCAAAAGGCAGCAACTGCACACTTGTAAAGTAAGCGGATGCTGCCCTTTGGCTCAACAAGGAAGAATGAAACAAAGCACTTTACTCAGCTCCAATAGAAACAAAAGGTCGGCAGACCCGACCCTTTGGTACCATCAGAGCGAAAAAGAAAATTATGAAAGAGTAAAATGAAATATGGTTTAACATGCTAAATAACATTAAAATCAATTTTGATTCAACATGTTACATATAAACAGTGATTTATATTACATACAGTAATATATTTACTAATACAGAATTTTTTAATGTATTCAGTGAAACCAGTCATACTGTGTGTAGTTGCTTTATTTATTATTATTAAAAGTGTATTGTTAATGACAATGGGTAATTGATATCTAATGCATTTACGTGAGAATTCGTGTTTAACTATGGAGTTTCGCAAATTAGTGCATCCTCTAGTATTGTAATTGTGAGTTTCTAGACCCGTTTGGAAAGTAACATTTTGTAAATACACAGGAAGACAATTATTTGTATATTTAAAATAAAATTTTAGCTGTTGAACATAATGTAGGTCATATATTTTTAATACGTTAAGCTTCTTAAATATGGGATCAGTATGAGAAAAGAAATGACTTTTGTCTATTATTCGAATAGCCTTTTTTGCAATTTGTGGATACGCTTAGAGTCGTGTCCCCATGCCAGTAGACAATAATTAAGATGCGGGAGGATAAGAAAATTGTAAATTGTTAGGAGTGTTGTTTGAGGGAGCTGGTATTTTAATTTATTAATTATTCCTATAGTTTTTGAAATTTTATTTGCTACTTTGGCCACATGACTTTTCCAAATTAGATGTTTGTGCAAAATTAGTCCTAGAAAATCAAATTGTTCAACACACTCAATTTTCTCATTGTTTATTTCTATCTTTGAAATTTCTAAGCGTTTTTTGGGCTGATAAAATAACATAAATTTAGATTTCTGTGTATTTAAAGTAAGTTTGTTTGCCCTTAACCATAGCCTAATTTTGTCCAATTCGTTATTCAACATTTTTATGTTTACTTTTGTGTTATTTTTAAAATAGAAGTCACTTGAATTGGCTAAAAGTGTGGTGTCATCTGCGTAAATAATAGTTTTAAAAATAGTGCTAGCAAAAGGTATATCATTCATATAGATTATGAATAAAAGCGGACCTAAAATCGATCCTTGTGGGACTCCAGTTAAAATATTTGTGAAGGCTGATCTAATATTATTTATTTCGACGCATTGTTTTCGATTTTTTAAGTAATTTTCGATTAAGTTTAGTGAGCTACCTTGGATACCGTAAAATTTAAGTTTGTCTAGTAAAATTGTATGGTTTAATGTATCAAATGCTTTGGATAAGTCCAAATATATGGTTATCGGTATATTGCCTTTTTCCATTCTACTTGTAATAGTGTCGATGATGTCAAGGGCAGCCAATTCAGTAGAATGTTTACTACGAAAGCCGTATTGTCCTTCATTATACTGATTGTTTAATGTAAAATAGTTATTTATTTGGTTGTAAATTACACGTTCAAATATCTTTGACAGTGCTGGTAAAAGAGATATTGGTCGATAATTATTTTTAGAGGTAGGATCACCTTTTTTGAAAAGAGGAATGACTTTTGCTAATTTAAGATTGTCTGGAAAAATGCCTGTGGTTAGTGATTGGTTTACTGTTGTTGTCACAGCTTTTATTAAATCGAATTTAACAGATTTTATTAGGAAAGTTGATATATCGTCTACACCTGTACTGTTTTTGTGAGGAATATTATCAAAAATGTTGGAAATGGCGTCCTCGTTAACTAGTTGAAATGAAAATAATTTGGAAGTTGGGCTCTTCAAATATTTTTTATGTGAATCTGGTTCAACATCGTTGAGTTTTGTAGCCAGAGTGTGACCAATGTTGACAAAATACTGATTGAAGTGATTCACAATGGTTTGAGTCTTACTAGTCATATTATTATCTATCAACATTTTGTCGGGCGAAATTGTCTTTTTTGTACTTAAAATATTTTTTATAGCTGACCATGTTTTTTTAATGTTAAATGCGTATTTAGTAAAGAGAGAATGGTAATAAGTTTTCTTCGCGATGAAAATACTTCTTTTTAAGATAACGTTAAGCGTACGGAGATTTATTTTTCTTTGCTCATAGTCAAGCGAGTTAGTAGGAGTGTTTTTAAGATCTCGGTACAATGTGTCACGTCTTTTAATTGATTTTATAATTCCAGCTGTGATCCACTCTGATTAGTGTTTAAATTTATTAAATTTTACTTTCTTGCGGGATAAGTTGTTTTGTTTTGCTTTAGTTAAAACGTTCTCAATTATACGATAATTTGTATTGGGGTCTGAAGTTAAATCTGCACTAATTTTTTCATTTAGATTGGCTGATCTTATTTCGGTTTTGAAATTATTTAGAGAATCAGACGAAATGTTATTTACATAGATGTATTTTAACCGGTGTTTGAGTATGATTAATGTTTATGGAAAGTAGATAGGGAAAATGATCTGATATGTTACTAGTCAATATGCAGGCTGATGTATCTATGAGATTGTAAGTTAACTTACAAAAGAAATTGTCTATGAGTGAACCTGACTTCTCGGATAATCTCGTTGGAAGAGTAATATGGGGGTAAAAACCATGTGATGTTATGGTGTCAAAAAAATTCATTAAAAATAGGTTTTTGGTTTACTTTAAGTAAGTTTATATTAAGTTCGCACTATTTCGCATTTGTTATTATCTAATTTATGGAAAATAGGGACTAATTCATTTATGAAGGATTGGTAGTTCTCATTTCTTTCGCGTGGGGGCCTGTATACGTTTCCTAGAATAATTTTTTCGTTTAAATTTTCTATTTCAATAAAGAGACCTTCCCAAGCAGTGTTTTTTTTGTATAAAGGTAATAATTTGTGTTTATAAAGTTCATTTAAGTATATAGCTAGACCTCCATGAGAGGTGCATATTGATCCCTGTGAAATCATTGTATAGCCAGGAATTTGTATTAATATTAGATCTGAATCGTCGGACAGCCAGGTTTCTTGGAGACAAATAGCGCTAAATTCAAATTGGTGCTGTTTTAATTCATTTAATAATATCTGTAATTGGTCAAATTTGGCGTGTATGGATTGAATATTAAGACTTAAAATAGTGAAATGTTTTCTTCGTTCTATACAAAAAGATATGAATTCATTATTATTAACGTAAGGAGAGTGCTTAATAATGTTAAAATCTTCTATTTTACTTTCATCGCGATCATTATTATTTACTAGATTTAAGACTTGATTTAAGGAGTTATTGTTGACTCCTCCATACTTCCTTAATACATATTCTTCAGTTGACATGGTAAAATTTAAAAAAATATAATACTAGTGACAAGCTATGCAATCTATTCATGTAATGTAGATAAATATGTGTGCTCATAGGTACAACAACTGTTAACATGATTAACAAGGTTGGAACAACAGAAAAGCTAGAAAAAATGGAACAAATAATTGAAAGATTAGAAAAATAAAAACATAAAAAAGAAGCTAGGAAAAAGTGAAGTGTGCAGAACATGTCAGTGTATCAACTATGGACCACTGACGTGTGTCGTGTGCCAGAATGTGTATTAACATTATCGAATCAATATATTTACAATCAAATATAGTGTTTATAAGTTACATTGAGTTTCATTGAGAAGTTAATTACATGAGCTAGACGAGTCAACAAACTACAATCAATACAAAAACTTATTATTATAGTGTAAAAAATATATGCACATTAATTTATCAATGGGAGTTCACAGTATATACAGTTCAAATAAATGTACAACAGAGAGGGCATACGGTTCTGGACGATGGTGTGAGCTGAGTGAGACATTCATGGGTGTCAGAGAGCATTGGTGAGGGTGGGGAGAGATACAGGTGTACATAAACCCTGTACATGAGTAACCAGGTAACCACGTAACAAGCTGATAGGGTTGAAACCTCCCCGGCTGAACAAACAGTCAACAGTCAACTCACACGCCCCCCCCCCCTTCGTCGAGAAGGGGGAGGGAGAGTTAACGCTTTAATCACAAGATTTGTGAAGTTAAGTTAGAATATACTGATATATGGAAATGAGAACACAAAAACAGCAATTACCTGACATTGGTTGGAAAATTAATAAGAAACTGCTACATCTTGGCGGTAAAAATATAATTGGAGAAGTGGACATTAAGGCAGGTAAGACTAATTTCAATCAAATTAATCAGGATGCATTGTTATTTTAAACTGTGAAAATAGTCTAACCTTAATAAAATCAGTGGTGTATCTCAACAACAAATAGTAAGGAAAACAACATTTAAACATTTTGAGCAACAAAATTATAAGACATGTAAATAAAGAATTAAAACTACGTTTATAAATTCTGAAGCATTATTTTTCTACGTTTATAAATTCCGAAGCATTATTTTTTATGATATTGGGATATTTAAAGTCATTGCAATCAATATGTTCATTCATTCGAGTGTTTTACAATGATGTTAAAATCGTCACATTGACATGGTTCGTAAGGTTTACGAAATAAGCAAGATAGTTTATCAATGCACAGGTGATTTAACATGGTTAAGCAAGAACCTAGGCCAGGGCGTAATTTACACAAAATGAAGCTTATTACAAACAATAATTGTTAAGTATGTTTATATATAAATATACATACATATACATACGTATACATATATACACACACATATATATAACTAGACATAAATAGTGCGAACATGCAAAAAATAGTGAGCAGCTTGAATGTCACTATAAGGCTCAATCAGATTGGAATCAATGACAGTGAATTGCTTAATAATTTTGAAACAAACAACGATAACATTATTATTTTGTTTATAGCTTAAAATAAACTAACAAAAATAACAAACTAAGATATGTGTTCAACCAGGAGTTTAAGGTTTACTATACCTCTTAATTGTTCATTGTTCGTTGGTGGAATCAAGTGATAATCAGTTGATAATATCGTTACCAGCAACAGCAGTGACCGCAGCAGTGTCAGGTGTAGAGGTGTTATTGGACTGTGCTGTGTTGTTGTTGACAGTAGGCCTAACAGGCTGTGGCGGTCTCTCCGGGGAGGCACCGAAATGCCGTTGTTTCAACTGTGGGGGTGGTGGTCTCTGATAGTCACGTCCACGTTGCTGATGTGCGTTGGCTAATACAACATTCAGGTCGTCGTAAACCCTTAACTTAATTTTAAGTCCTGCCTTCGTCATACACCAGACATGACCATTCCACGACCACGCGGAATTAACCCCGTCGTGGAATATGGCACGGTTCAGAAGTTGTTGATTTAAAGTGGTCAAATCTTCCGTTATAACATACTTTGAACCCTTTAGCTCACGACGTGCTCTTATCACTCTCTGTTTAATATCCCTATTATGAAAACGAACAATGATGGCTGGTGGCTTGTCATCGCGAGCCCGACCAATTCGATGAGCGGCTTCAATGTCTTTTTCATTTATTGATTTAAGTTGTAGTTTTTGGTGGATGATGCCTACAACTTCCTTTTTAACATCCTCGTTTTCCTGCACTTGGTGGCCATGTATCCTCAAACACCATCTACGTCCATATTGCTCATTTTCGTTACACCAACTCATAGTTTCTTTCCACGAGGCCAGGTTGCTGTTTTCATTTTTGGTAATTTCTGACAGTCTATCTTCATTTTCCTTCATACGCTTTTTCAAATCAGTATTTTCACGTCTCATCAAATCATTCTCACCACTGATGATATCCAGCTGTGCCTCAAGAGCGGTCAGCTTTGCCGTAACACTATCTAAGATTTCATTTTTTAGGTCGGCCAGGGCTTTTCGGATGGTGGTATCAACCGACTCGTTAATTGTTGCTCTCAACTCCGACATCCCGATATTCACGAACACTTCATCGTCACCAGAAGACTGTCTCTCAAGGAATGTTCTTGTTTTTTTGTCTGGTTGTCTATTAGCTTTATCTTTCTTATGGGACCCTGTCTTTTGACTGTCTCCCATTGTTGTGGTTGCTGATACAATATACTAGTCTGAGGAAAAAGTATTAGACCAGGTAGGCCTAGTCACAAACAGCTGACGGTCGTTGACACTGCTGATCAGCTCAGTGAAGGCTCAACCCTCCCGGATTAGTGTGTTGTTGTGTGCGTGGAGCTGACCTTATATCTCGAGCGTACAGCTGTACATACAAATTCTCAACAAAGGATATTAATAAAACTCATTTTTCTCCCACAATAGGATCATCTACGCACTGAAAACTGTGATTGTCCACTCCAATATCCTTAAATAAACATTCTGGCACACAATATTACTCACACATGATGATTAAAACATTATATTATATGAGAAATCCTGGAGCAGAAAAATGTCCGTCTGCTCCCTCTCAAATCAATCAATCAATATATTACAAGGGTCTCCGTGATCAGAATAAAAGATATAGCACACAACTTTATTCTCCACAATATTTCAAGTGCATTATTTTTTTTAAACAATGTATTCGCTTGTTTCAAAGATGTATGTAATTTTATGGTCATTAAATGTGAATTTACGACATAAAGAATATATACAACTATAACCAGGTATGCGTAGTAGGTGCTAAAGCATTAAGAATCGACACCGCATCATACTAATGCTGAGCTGTTTCGTAGTTTGTCTGGCCAATTTGGTTCATAAAATGACGTCATTTACCATAGCGACATGACGTCACAAACGTACGTTTGAAAATAAAATCGACCACGTACGGCAAAAATGATATACGCCACTATAAACTAGAGTCTTAAACCTTTCCCGTGATATATTTTTTATCTCTAGGAATTTAAGTGTCAACTCAACTCCAAAAATGGGTCCATTCCTCCTGTATACTATTACCATTGCTATATAATTTTCACCACCATAGTCCGTGGAGTGCTGGCCAGCTTCATCACCATTGCCCTCTGTAGAGGGCTTGCTTCACCACCGAACTCTATGATGACCACGTGCTTAGAACAAATCAGAGGCCAGCATTATACCATTGGGAAGCCACACATGCGCATGGGCCTGGTGTGTATCCACCATGCAGTGTGATCAGAAGGATGGTGGAAAACAACCTATTTCATCAGGACAATGGTGGTGGCACTGCGAGTGTGAGCAGTCCGACGGAAATTATCTGACCATTTTTTTGTCGTTAGATTTCAATTCAGAAGATTAACACGTTATTTGACAATTTCCGGAGTGGTCAAATGTAAACGAATGAAACCAAACCAAATCCATTTATTTTGTTCTGGAAGGAAAACATAACCTTCAGCGAATGATAGATGGCATTGTCTTAAAAGCATCATTATTTATTGCATGTCAGGCACCTGCAACCGTTACCAGGCAATGCCAAAAACAAAATAAAATGTTCGAGCAACGTCGGTAGAAACTGGCCCGGCATTATGCCACCAACTTGTTTTCCTAGCAAACACAAGACGTTTACCTAATGCTAGTTTAATGTTTGTCCATCGTCTACGACGCTGTCCCAGCATCAGACCAGCATTATGTTAACGTCTCGTGTTTGTCGGGAACGTGTCAAAGACCAAGAAGGAAGGCATTGATTGTGTGTCCTTGACATTCGCTGAGTGATAGAGCTTGCTCCATGGAGACCCACAAACGTGGCCCTGTATACATTCTTTGAAGGAACTTCTTCCCATCACAAGATCTCAATTGGTCGTGATAGCCATGGTGATCAATTGGATATCCAGCGACCTGCTGGCGATCCTCTGCGAATCGCTGCGAATATTTTGACATCTGGCTGACCAGGAGAAATATGGTGATAAATCTGAGCGGAGAAGATCTGCGCGTTCTCTCAGAGGTCCCAGAGTGACCATGAGCAGACTTGACCACTATCCTGTTATACCCCACCTGGGAATGGTCGACCGCATCAATCAACGTCACCGCTTACTGTTAAAGCAAGCAAGATACGCAGATAAAAGTCGCGGTGTGCGGCAGAGGAAGCAAAGGTTGTCTGTGTCCAGTCAAAACAGGTCACTTTTTAACCCTTTGATCGCGAAAGGCGTTCGGCCAATATTGCTGACATACATTGATCCCTGAAATCATATTTAAATTGTGATGTTGAGAAATGATACTGGATGTCAGTCATGTCAGTCATGTAATCCACCCGTCTTAGTGATATGAGTGACCGTTTACATAATTAGTCTATGGAAGTTAAGCAATTTTTCGGCAAAAACTAAAACAAATTCCCTACCAATTTTTCTTACCGCATTAAAGTATAGGGTTTGGGCTAACTTCTGACAATTTGTTTACGCTGAGCTGTCATAGAGGATTTTTTACAGAGGAAAATGCATAATGGCCGAAAGCGGCAGTGACAATTATTTGGAAAACCAGACATATTTTTGTCATGGCATGGTAATTTATCATATATATTGTATCAATGTTATGTTAAATGCTGTGTTATATTAAATGCTGTTTTGTTGATAGAAAAAAAAAATTGACGGCAGAAAATCCCAAATTGCCGCTAAAACGGCAAAGCACGATAGTTATCAGTTGAGAATTGTCATATTTTGTTAATGTTATCACCTCATTAATTTAAAAATGTTGATGCTATGAAAAGTCAGTAGCATTAAATAAATTAATCATATAAGAAACATCAATATCACAGATATAGTTACCTATTTTTTGTTTATAAAACTACTAATTTTTTTGTTTTTAAAACTAATTAGTTAGTGTGAAGCATATGTTTTCTTTTATTTAGCATTATACTTCTATTAATGTTTACCAATGTAGTTTGTTACACTAAGAAATGCACGTAAATAGCATATTAAAATGAATCATGTTGTGAGAGCAATATTACTCATCTTAATTTACTTTCCGCGAGTAAGCACTGTTGAAATTAGGAAAACCACTTTAATTTATTATTGAACATTTACACATTTTAAAAACATTATTTACATTTTTTAAATGGTTTTCATTTGCTCAATAATTGCAACATGCAAATAATATATTATCCACTTTACATTATATTGATTACACAAAAATATTATAAAAAAAAACATTAAAATAATTGCATTATGGCACAGCTCAGCATATGCGACAACATATTCGACAGTTTTAATAATAGTTTTGTGTATGAGCATTATTCTAATATTTTTTGTTATTTCATTTAAAGCAGTGTCAATATCCAAAAGCACACAACGGCAAAGCATATATGATAAGCGTAACTATTTTATAGCATAGACATATAGTTACCTAATTGACTAGCCCTTTTTATAACATAATATCTATTTCATGACTTTACGCAAACGGTCAAAGAATATTGAAGCCACAAAACAATGAACAAAGCGATAAAGAAAACAATGAAATTATCAAGTAATCTTTCAAATGGTAAAAAGTTGTATCGAGCAGTTGATCAAGCAATCAACCTAACGTCCAATGCCTTGGTCAAATCATCGATCTAACTAAGAATAAAAAAGTAATCAGAAAATAAAAAAGAAACGATTAGAAATCAATTAAACGTTAAAGTAAACAATCAATCAAAAACTATCAATAGTTTAAATGAGTGAGCGAGTAAATAATTTGTCTACAGAGAGGGACATGACGCAATGGTGAGAGCGTGGTGCTCTGTCGATGTCGCTGTCTGCCGTGCGGCTTGGAATCCCGCTTGGTGCAGAATTTTCAGAGAAATATCATGTTTCTCCCCTCTTAATCTTGGGACATTGTTAAGATGTTGCGTCCTTGGGCAAGGTACTTAACCCTCAAATGCTTCACTTGATTCAGGTGAAAATTACTACCTGATAGGACAAGAGATGGCAATGTGTACGATAAGTTCAATGCGCCGAAACGACTGCAGGACTGTATGGTCTCCGTGGAGTTGAAATGGCACACGAATGAACAGGTCCAGTGACCAGGGGGTAAGATGTCAAGTCGGATGATAGGTCTTCAGACTTGATATCAGACTTTAAACCTGCACCTTTGCCTTTGCCTTTATAGTGTGTGACAAAAATATAGAAATAGTCGCCATACTGGAGATATTTTATAATCAGAAATATTTCTCATGTAGTTTGCTCATGTACATGATGGGAGTGTTGTGACAAAGTTTCATTTATGAGTGGTAAGAGCAATCAGCACTAATGAGGACGTCATTGTTAAGAGTGCTAAACAGACAGAGCCGCGGGAATGCGAGGAGCCCCCAGTAATTAGATCAATGCTGGCTTTAAGGCTGTGGGGCCGGTTCACCATTGCTATCGTGTGATACTAATAGCTAGCAAGGATACTAAGGCCAGCAAATTATTCGTGCATGCTAGGATATAATCAACGTATTTAATCAACCCAAATCCTGTATATGTACATTTTATCGCAATATATTTCACCCTGGTTGTGAATTACAAACACATATTTACAAAACAAATACATTAATTAAATGTCTTTCAGAGCCACGTTGGCACAATGAGGTTGATTGCATGAATGAAATGTACATATATACATTTAAATAGACCCAACTTCATTACGTAGTCCAGCTAATCCTCGCCCGAAAACATGCCAACCCGCCACAAATTGTAACAGAAAGTTGCTATGCTATACATGTTTGGGTTCAGAAAGTCACCATACTAAAATCATCCGTGATCTGGGCATCTGTGGCCGCAGCTGGTGAATTGTATTATGTGTAAAGGTAAGTTAAGGTAATATTTTATTTGGCTTCAGGCCCATCGTACATCAATAATACATCTGAAAATAATAATGGTCTCGGTTAAATATTATTTAACATTGAAGGGCTCCGTGCAATAACATGTTAAGCGTCATTGATAGGTTCTTGCTGATAACAACGGATTTGAGGTGCTAAGGCTGGGAAGATTTTTGTGTAAAAAAATCTTAGCTCCAAGTCCATTATCCAGCACTTTTGCGTTTACCAGTTATTTTTACTAAATACTTTTTATGTTATGTACACATAACATGTAGCAGCATTTCAAATTTGAATGTGCAAAAGTATTCAGATATATGGTTTTCAAGTCACTGTTTCACCGATATCTAATCGATATCCATGATTTCTGGAAAAAAAATCGCATAAAACAATAAAATGGTAATGTCATTTACCATAAACAATTGTGATATTGAACATGAACACTATTGACAAATACTAGTTAACAAGCTTTAAAAATGCACCTAAGGCATGCTGGGATTTTCAGATATGATGACTAAAATAAATTGTTACTTTACCAATATTATTGTTAGACAAAATTATTTAACTCAGAAGTTCTTAATAGAAAAATAGATTGTCTTGTTTTTCCCAAAACACTAAAACAAGCATTTGACAGGTTATTTCATGGAGCCATTCAATTATTGTATTCCGAGAGCAAATGCTTTGTAGATATAACATGCAACGTCGTTTTATACAGATCGTTTCCTCACTCTGGATTAACAAAATATTCATAAGATGATAGATAATCTGAGATATCTGGAGCTATGCATTTGCTGAACAAATCCGTATATGATTTACAGTGCATAAGAAAATGTAATCCGTCTTCGATAGAGTATCAATTGCATAAAGTATATATATTATATTTGTTTATTATTGTCTTACCTGGTATACATAAATAATATACAGTTACAAATTCAAATAAAAACGTATGTAAAAACCATTTGTCACCGGTCACTCCTCAGTGGAGTTATGAGAGATACTAGGTCTATGACATATGTATTCCTAAAAAAGCTAGTTATGAGCTAACAATCATATCCAAATTATCACAATATGTTTAAATAATTGATAACTAGTTTACAATACACTAACAGTTTATGTGAAAGATGATGCAAAATTATGTAATAAATTATTGTAATAAATTATGTAATAAGTTATAAATTAATAACATTTAAATTAACATAAAACGTCAAAATAATAATTAGCAATATACAAAAACAATGAAAAATGTTCATGCACAGATGTTAGGAAGCCTATACACTAAACACATGGAAATTGTTGATGCTGAATCATGCAATAAATTAATTAAGAAACAAGTAAAAAGTTACAATCAATATGAATTTAACGCGGTAAATTAAATAGTACTTTTAATGTACGATGCATAAAAAAAACCTTATGTACATATAATACAGGGGCCGTATTCTCGTACAAGTTACGATACATCGTAGGCTTCTGATTGGTCGAGACGGCCGTCTCGACCAATCAGAAGCCTACGATATATCGTAACTTGTACGATAATACGGTCCCAGGTTATACAATGGATAAATTATGAGGCTAGTTATAAGTTAAAGAACATTTTTATATTCATACAGTATAGTTACCAGTTGTAAAAATACGTAGGAATGTTTATATACAGATGATGGATGGTTTTGCAATAAGCTAGTATGAGGAGTTTAAAAGCATTGATCTGATGGCCAAAATATCACTGCAGGCTTTAGCACATCGATTCGTTATATTACTGTATGACAGTAAAAAAATGAATTTATCTCTAATGTTTAGGCTAAGAAAAACTGGAGGACAATATACAGCATGTTAAAAAATTACCATATCTTACTCTGTTATATTTAGGGCATGACATTAGTACGTGCTCCTCGTCCTCTACTGTACCTGGACAGAAGGGACCGAGCTTGGATTCTATTTATTTTAGCAGACCATTCCTTTTTAAACGTTCTAAATGCAGTGTCATTGACAGCTGCTAAATCTTTACCATTGCACATTTCAAAGTTAAGTAAGTCTGGCAGTCTGATGTTGGAAAACATATATAGGGCTTACTCTTTGAATTAATTCAGTATTGTTGTACCTTCCACTTTCAATCCTTAGATTGTGACTTGAACATATTAAACGTCTAAACGCTACAAAATATTTCCCAATACATAATACATCCAAAGATATTTCAGGCTCTAATTCATACTTTTATGTGGTATATATACAGCTAATTTACTGGAATTCCTGGTGGCATCATACCACTTTCTCTTGCAAAATTGTAAAAACCTGTTTTTAGATACCTTTATAAGTAGATCATCATATCCGACTCTTTGTTGGGACCATACATAACGAAAAAGAAATTGTTCCAACATAACTTTCACACATGTATCCCATGTGTTTTTGCCATGTTGATCTAAGTTGTATAGCATGGCATAGCAGACCTTACGATATCTACCTGACTGCCTACTGAGGATTTGAAGCCAATCCTTCACACATCGTAGATGATAATTCACGGCAGTTCACCTATAAGGCAGCCTCGTTTACTGTAGGCCTTAGTATTTGACGATTGTCCTAGCATTTTTTGACAAAATATATCTTGTATTTTATTAAATTACTTAAAACCCCAAATTTCTGGGCCAAATAACAGTATTGGAAATATCATTTTGTCAAAAATGTTCATATAAATATCGTGTGGTAAACCGTTACATTTAATAGTTGTACATAGAGATCATACCTAACTGGTGGGGTTAGTAAGACCGAAATGTGATCCCCTTCCGGATACAAGTACCAAATTTGGTAGATAGTAAGATATATTGATCTCTTAGTTATGAAAGCTCAAAAGGAACATAATCTCCTTCTTGTATTTATAATTTAGCTGTCCGCTTCCGCCACACCGCTGTTTGCCCACGCCATACCGTCTGTTCGCCCTCGCCAGACTGCTGTTCGACCTCGCCAGACTGCCGTTCATCCCCTCCACACCGCCGTTCGCCCCCGCCAGACTACCGCTCCCCCCTGCCAGACTACCGTTTGCCCCAGTTAGATTAAAGTTCTCCCCCAGAGGAGATTGGAAGCGAGGTCACGTGGCCACATTTTTGGGTAATGATATCCACGGGGGAGTTGCGGAATTATTTGCAGACAATGTCAGCAGACAAGAAACATCTTCTGTCATATTTTGTCTGAAACTTCACTATATTCTTCAATGAATTGTTTTATATATATAATAATTACGAACTAGTCTATAATACAACTCGGCAGCCAAAACCACAGAAGATAATTCTAGCTAACAGCTGACGAAAGTAGTTTTAATCGTTTTTCATTTAATATCGCTGACTTGATTCCCTTATTATCATCAACTGTCCCGGTTATAAAACCCCTAAGTGTACCCCATACTCTGGGCATGTGCAGTCGCAGACAAATTTTCCTCACATAGATGTCGCTCATATTGCACCGGCACAGATTGATGCAAAATCTATCACCGTGAATTTTAGTTGCATTTTATCTGAATTCATGTCCAATATGTCACATATCAACTTATGAATCACATAAATGTAAGTAAATATGTTTATTATAGGCTATATCATGATGTCAGATTGGCTATAGCTCATCAGATTGAGTCCAGAGTAGCAATTTCGGAAGGCCCAGGCAGCCCATTCAAGGGCTAGCTATCCCAAGCAAACTAACAAACAAACACAAGACAGCGCTAAATATAGCCAACTTCAGGTTTTAAAAACATATATGTTTTTTGGAGGAAGATAGAGGTTTTTCGTTGCCAAAATGACCATTAACATTCCGTCTTTCACTTCAGAGCATTCCGAAAATACTGGAATGTATAGAAAAATCACCAAGTGCGATTTTTGACAGGTGTTCAACAGGAATTTGTGCAACCATGTCCCAGTCAAACACATCTTAACTTTGTCACGTGATTTCCGCTTCCAACCTCCTCTGGTTCTCCCCTGCCTGGCCCAATGTTGCTCCTGCCAGGCCAAATTAATGTTCGCCCCCCGCCAGTGAAAAACATACTGTTCATCCCAGCCAGGCACTTTTGAAAATGCTTTGCTGGGGCGAGCGACGTCTGGCGGGACAAACGAGAAGGACAATAATAAGGGGCGTTCTCGGTCAAATTATATCTCATTTTTAGACCACGTTCAATAAAAACATGTGCTGCAGATTATCTTTAATATCAACAGAATCTGCTGATTTATCACTTTCCATCTGATATTCTACGGTGTAACTGACATTAAGCTTGGCCTCAGTGAATATGACAATCGCATTGTTTCTGTATTGAAAATGACATGAAAGCTATAGACCTGTGGATTAATATGATAGTTTCATATTTCCCGTTTTTCACAAAAAATCTGTGGGGGTGGTAAATAAAAACAATGTGGAGCCATGAGGAAATTCCGCGGACTGTGGAGCTAAAAAACTCTGAAAATCCGGGCTCTGTGGTGGCCCCAGACCTAAGATTTTAAATGTACATTTTTTCGTCACAAATGATTAATTAAGCTAAACCTATGAGAATCACGGTAATTTCAACCAAAAAGTACGTTATTTGACTCAGTCTGAGCATTTGTGCCGCTAATCTATTGGCAATCACAGATTAAAATATGATATAACTTTTTTTATATTTACGGTTTTTCTAAAGAAAAAACGCCTGAAAAGTAACATAAGCCTTGTTTATTTTATTATGAAGTTAAAGATTTAAACATGATTAGGCACAGGTCAATACTGCTTGCTTTCATATGAGCGCATAGATACCTTATATTACGATACATTACTATATTTTTTTATGCCACAACTAAAATACCTGTGTCATGTTACACTGCATAGGGAATATAATTTTAAACTTCAAATATATTTCATAAATCGAGCATAGAAGTTTAACCCATTAAAGCCCATTTTTTTGCCAGTGACGTATTTGTGTGACGTCGCAGGTTTTGGCACATCTATATGTAATATCATTGTTGGTGAAAATAAAAAGATTTTTTTCTGAATCATTCAGTGACATAAAAATATTGTTATTATATACAGCATGCTTAAACAGTTGATCTCGGACACAATTGTACATTGAACTATAAAGAAGCACATGTATTTCATCTTCTACCTCATCTGAGCAGAAATGAAAAAAACGTTTATTTGCTGATATACCATAATATCTTCCAATTTCCATAATAATCGGTGCAATACCGCATCGAAAACTTTGGCACTGCATCTACAATGGCAGCTCATCAGGCATGTTGTCATAAATCATGTCGTGCCCGAATTAACAAGACAAAAATCCATCGGGCTGTAAAGGGGAACTCTGGAGAAGGATCAACCAGCTCTCCCGCAGTAGGTGTTCGACGGTCTAGTCAAAGACACACCAAACATCCACAAAAATCCAATCTGTTTTTTTCTGTAATCTCCCTGCCAAAGACTCTTCACGAGGCTGCAACGTATGACATAGATAGCCGGGTATGCAAATGTACACAAGACCTGCAGGATACATATCTTCTGGCCTTGCACAACTCTACAAGAGGCATAGAAAATCACAGGCAGCAGTTGCTAGCCAACAAGAAGTACCAGATAAACATCTGCATGGCATTGCTTTCGCCGAATCGGTGATGTTTTTGGAACAGACGCATGCTGAGAAAGAGATTGCACATGTTTTCAAGATGGCTGATCTTGCAAGACTCTACAAATGTAGACTTGAGCAACTCGATATTAACAATGCAAGAGACCGTGCCCACAGTACAAGATTGAAAAACAGACTGTTGGACGCATTTCCTGAACTGTCCGCACAAACAGAAGGGAGATACATCCTCCTAACATTCAGTGAAGATATATGAGGGACCGTTCAAAAGGTATGTAACCATGAAACTGAATCAGTTAATCTTGCAAGAGCAGTTCAGTTTGTTTGTAAAGAGATGTTCGAGAAGTCACTTTTCTTCAATGGCTGCTTCAAGACGAGCCAAATCGGCCTGGAATCAGTTCCAACCCCTAGCACCATACTCCCACAAAGAAGCAGATTCACGCATATCTGTGCATGTGGCAGATGCTGTCTATAAAGGGAATACCCAGGTAGCTATCCGCACAGTAGACATGGAGGCGGTGGACATTGCAGTTGCTGCTTTTAAAGTCTCATGTCCTCAAGAGCTCTGGGTAGCATTCAGAACTGGTTCAAATTTTAGTTTTATAGCTGTTCACAAAGTCGTTGATGCGATGGGTCCTGAAAAGTCTGCTGTCTTGCCCATCTTTCACGCATTTACTTGGCATGACACAGTGTTTGGAGTCAGTGGAAAAGGTAAGAAGACAGCCTGGGATGAAGGCATTTAAAGAGTTAAGTACCACAGCACACAACATCAGCGAAAAAAGCGAGTCAATTATTGATTGAGAGATTCGTCATACTGATGTATGCCCGAACGAGTGGCCTTGATGTCATAAATGCGACCAGGAAGGGGATGTTCACAAAAAAATCAAGAACAATTGAGAATATATCTCCAACAAAAGCATGCCTTCAAGAACACACCAAACGTACCAGTTTGCAAGGTCGAACATGGTTCCAGGTGACTAGTCCTGTCTAATGTCTGCCAGATCCAGAGGACTGTGGCTGGACAAAAAACAAGGATGGCTGGAAACCACGCTGGACAAAACGTCTACAAGCCTCACAATCCTGCTATAAAAATTGTCCACTGTAGATGCAAGACATCATATACAGGACGGTGCAGATGTGCAAAAGCAGAACTGAAATGCACCGCCTTCTGTGCATGCTCAGGGGATTGCTATGACCAGTAAGCTGGTCATATATTTGATGCTAACCTGTCAGTGACATTTAATGTCAGGCTAGCAATGTTATATAATAGTGGTTGTTAATTACATGTATGAGACCGGAAATTATTGATGGACAGATGGTCTGAAAGATCACAATGCGTTGGCGTCCCTTTTCAAAGAGGTCAAGGTCAACTAGATAAAAACACCTGCAGGTGCCACGATATTTTGTTACGAATGTATTTAAAGGCTAAAGGTCTTTATTAAAGCATCCTATAACTATAACTGATTTTTGTTGTATTTTTACTTTAACTAGACTTTCAAGGTCTCTCAAGGTCAGTAAAGAAGACCCTCAAGGTGGTTCCACATCTATAAATGTTATTTGGAGCCTTAAGCAGTGATGTGGACAATTCGGTGCTTTTATGAAATTTTGCACAATGCTTGTGATATCTTAGCTTAACAGCTCTACTATACTACAGACCATGAATACCTTGCTCATGTGTGAAGTGTATTACGAATAAAAGTAACCGCGAAGACATTTTATGCTTTTCGATATCAGGAAAGTCTGAAAGGTCGAAAATACTTGGACACCTTGCCACCAACATCTGCTGTTATCCACGGATATTTCTTGTGCAGTTTCTATGCCGTTAAAATGGCACTCACTCTATGGGAGTATTATCAGTATAGATACAATTACCAAGAAGTGAAAAAGGAGAATTTTATTTAATTAGTCATATGCTATTATTTCAACAAATGATCAGATCATTTTCTCAGAATTCCTGATTTCGAATTATGGACAACCATGTCAAAAATAAGAAATACGGAAATTCCGTCTCTATATCTAGCCTAGCTCGTGAATGCGCAGCAGAAAAATTTAAAAACTTTTGCAGCTCTAGTCTATGGACATGTTTACATCATATGGTCATATTAAAAAGCCAAAATAAAATCACCGATTTTTTTATGATTTTAGCCTTGGCCAGTCCCTTTAAGTAAAATAATTACGAAGTTAAAGGACACTCACTTGCCAAATAAAAAAAGTTCAAATTAACAAACAAAAACTCCAAATGGATCACAGATGGTATTTTCAAATCAATAGCCACAATAGACAAACTATATGCAAGACTGAAAAAGACATCCGTCACTTCAGCTGAATATCCAGCATTAAGAAAAAGCCTCAAAGTATTTAACAAAATACTAAATAGTAAAGCATAGTATTTTGGATGCTAAGATATCGTATTACTGTGAGCACTTTCAGAAACACAAACTTGACGTAAAAAAGACATGGGAAACTAGCAAAAAAATACTGAACAAAGATCAAGGATCTCAAATATTCCCACCTGTTCTCCATTTGAAAGAAAAATTATTCAAGAATGAAAAGGATATTGCTGACGCATTTAATCAGTACTTCACCAATATTGGCCCTAACCTTGCCGTAAAATAAAAGCACCTGAAAATATATCATACAAGTCCTATCTAAAACTTAACATCAAGCTAATTTTTCACTATGAAACTGTAACTGAAACAACTGTAGCTAAATTAATTTCTGATCTGAATTCAAAAAGCAGCTGTGGTTACGATGGCATATTTAGCGGCGAAAGTAATTCCACTACACAAGAAAGACGAATTGAACAATATAGAAAATTACAGACCAATATCATTGCTACCAGCATTATCTAAGACTCCTGAGAAGGCTATATTTAATCAACTTAACCACTATTTTAACTCGAACAACATATTTTGCAGCAACCAGTACAGTTTTAGAGCCAAGCACTCAACTGAATTAGCTGCGTTGCATCTAGTTGACGATATAAAAAATCAAATGCATAAGGGGACTATTCCGATAAACATATATTTAGATCTCTCAAAGGCTTTTGACACCTTAGACCATACAATCCTGCTTCACAAATTGCATTAGTGCAAGATGGCGGAGAGTGAGGACGTGTCGGACAAAGCAAAGAAGAAAAATATAAAAGAAAAAGTGCAATGGATACAATGGACGAGACTATTTAACACCATTTAGAAAAACTGGATAGTACAGCAAAAGGTGATGTTTTGGATAGTTTGATGAGCGATTCCAAAAAAGATACATTAAAGGAGTGTCGAAAGGTGATTTTTGTATATGCAAGAGGGCGATATTGTGAGATGTTGAAAGGGACAGGTGTGGTCGACACGCTTAAACTGCTTCTGAAGAGACGAAATGGAGAGAAAGCCTGCGAGCTGTTGGCTAAGGATATCATTGAACTGTTCGTTTATGCGACAGAGATGGGAGATATATTTCCACAAGAGGTAATATCTAGCACTTATTTGTTTGTGGAAATAGAGAGTGATGTACAAAAAAAAATCGAAATTATGCCCGCAGCATATTGAGTATGAGCGAAGAGTTGCTGAGCTCAGTTGGCTGGTACACGAACAATCTAATATATTATGTGAATTAATGAAAAAAACTGGAGGAAAATATTAGGGAAAATGATATCAAAATCAGTGCATTGGAATAAAAGAACATAGAGTTAGATGTAGTGATTGAAAATTTGCAGAGAAAGGACATAAGGATTAATGAGTCCATGGATATGAAAGGGTCGACACAAGCAGAACCTGTGACATGTGAACTACCTGGAACGTCAAAACAAGGAATACACACCACGAAGGATACGACTGACTCAGACATCAACGTAGGGGGGTTACCATCTGATAATCCACCTGAGCAAGTAGAGAAGCAGAACTCGCCAACAAGCGTACCGGCGACCACGAGTCAGCCAGAACTCAGCAAAGAGACCAACTCAGCGGTAGATGTCACTCCCTCAGAAACAGTGGGAAACACCAGACAACAACTGAAAAGTACACCAGCGCCACCACAGGCACCAGCAGAGAAGCAAACGTCAACAAATACACAGACGACCACGTGTCTTCCAAACACCAAGAAACATCAATCAGCGGTAGATGTCACCACAGGTAATGGAGGTAACGACGGGCAACGGCAAAACACAAGCACGCCAACGCCGTCACCCCAGCCAGGACCGTTAAGGTTGAGAGACCAGGACAACAACACGTCGTCTCTGAGGTTAAGCCAGGTCAGCTCTACAGACATGACTCAGGAGACGTATAGTGACGTCTTGCAGAAACCAGGAGAATGGCAACAGATGAACCAGATGAAAAACATAAAAAGTAAAACAAAAGGACATGACAGCGTTTTAAATGTGTAAGAAATAAAATATGAAAAATCTGTGACATTATATGTGAGGAATATTTCCGTGTGCGACAACGAAACAGAACAATCGATAACATTTGAGGTAAAAAGCTATGTGAAGAGGAAAGATGAAAACAATAACATAAGGATCATGCGAATGAATGTAGTTAGAAATAGATATTGTGAAGACAGTGTGGGATGCAAAATTTTGGTTCCAGAAAGCGTTAGTGAGAGGAGGATTTCTGACCGGAGGACATAGAGTGTCGACTATGGAACAGGTGGACAAGGAACAGAGAGAACCATTATAGGCCTACGACATGGAATGACGCAGATGACGCGTGGTGATATCTTACTGATTAAAGACAGTGAATAAAAGACTACATATATTTCAAAATGGCTAACTATATAACATGTTTTATTAAACTTATGTACCGTATGTTAGTGATATTCAGTATGCTGCTGATACATAAAAACAAAACAATGGATAAAGCCGAAAATCAATATGTATGTAGAGCGTGGAATATGAGGCCAATAATGCGGCAACACCGTATTTCCTGACACTTCTGGACGGTGCAGATATTGTTTTTACATAAGAACATCGCCTATATGAAAATGAACTGTGGAAGCTAGATAATATCAGTAAAGAATTTAATGTGATGAAGAAAGCAAGTGCTGACTTAAAAAGTATTAATGTACACAAATCCCTAGGTCATTGTGGTGTTGCAATTTTTTTGACACAAAAATATTGATACACACATTAAGCCTCTTACCAATTCGGGAACAGACAGAATGTGTGTAATAAAAATTTTGACAGCTAAAAGTGAGAAAGATATATATATACATGCCACATAGGACGTGTAAAATTGCTAATTTTGATGATGAAATGGAAAAATCAGAAAAAAATGTTAAAAATGCATATACTGAAAAATGTCATATTGTCGTAATGGGGGGATATAAATGCCCACTTTGGTGTTGAAGTGGATGACAGATGTTCGGGACAAACTTCAACAAATGCAAAGAAATTTATACAATTTATGAATAGAAGTGACATGATAATAGCTGATGTGAAAAGTGCAGGTCAAGGTCCTGTGTACACTTTCCAGGATAGCCGTGGCTCGCAAACGTATTATTATTATTATTATCATTATTATATCAGTCTTTTATAGAGCGCTCCATCCAAATATGTTCTGGGGCGCCGTACATTGAACTAAAATTACATTTAAGAAGAGATAATTCTAAGATGATATATTATCACAGATAAAAGTCCTTCGGCGAGATATTAATAACTAGTTGGTGAGGCTAAAAATAATGATTATGAGAAATGTTATGAGTCGTAATGGTTTTTAAAAAGATGAGTCTTTAACTTCGTTTTAAAATACGTTATTGACTGGCACTGACGGAGTGAAGATGGGAGTGCATTCCAGAGTCGTGGTGCCATGTATGAAAAAGTTCTTTCCCCATATGTTTTGGTGCGTGTTTTGCGTTCAGTCAGCGACAGTGTATTTGAAGAGCGCAGAGAACGTCCTGGTTCATAAATAGTCACCAGATCCGCCAGATACTGGGGAGCAAGTTGGTGGAGGCACTTAAAAGTCAGCATTAAAAGTTTGTAGTTTATGCGACATTTAATTGGCAACCAGTGTAGCTCTTTCATGAGTGGTGTAACATGGTCTCTCTTGTTACTGAGCATGATAATGCGTGCACATATATTTTGGACCTGTTGTAGTCGTTGTAGCAAGTTTGAGGGGAGCCCTCCCAACAGACTGTTACAGGTGTCTAGACGTGAGAGTAGCAGGGCGTGGACAAGTTGTTTTGTGCTCTGCTGGTCTAGGAATTTGCGTATGCGACCTATGGCGTGCAAGTGAAAGTAAGCTGATCTGCATATACTGGCGACGTGTTTCCCTGATGACATGGTGGAGTCAAAGATGACACCCATGTTTCTAGCTTCCGTAGCTGCTTTGATAGTGATATTACCCACGTCGACAGAGTCAGGCAGACTATCTAGGTCGGATGACTTAGGATAGATGATTAAAAGTTCGGTTTTATCATCATTAAGCTTGAGCATGTTTAAGCGCATCCATGTACGTATGTCCTTAATACATAACTCAAGGCGATGAATATCGTTGTCTCGTGAAGTTGTGTCACTGAGGCTGAACTCTAAGTACAGCTGAGTGTCATCGGCATACAGATGATATAATATGCCGTGCTTCCTCATTATGGCCGCGAGTGGAATAGTTTAAATGGAGAACAGCATAGGGCCTAACACAGAACCCTGTGGTACCCCACATTTCAAAATCCTACTGTCAGATCTTTTGTTGTTGATGATCACCCTCTGCTGTTTCTCCTCCAGGTAGGATTGGATCCACGCGAGACACTCCCCAGTCACGCCACCTCATTTTTCAGGGTGTTGATGAGGGTTCCGTGGTCTACAGTGTCGAAGGCAGCACTTAGGTCAAGAAGGAGAAGCACAACACCTTTTCGCTTATCAAGGTTCTTCAGGATTCAGGATATCATCTTGAACTTTTAGCAGAGTGCTGCAGTGTTTTCTGTATTCTGACTGCAATGGTTCTTGGAGATTTTTGTTCTGAAGATGAGAAATCAGTCTTTCTGCAACAATTTTTTCCGTTAATTTCGAGACGAAAGAGAGGTTTGATATTGGTCTATAGTTTTTTAGTACTTCAGCGTTCAAATGGGGTTTCTTAAGTATTGGTGTTACAGAGGCTACTCTCATTGCAGTAGGCATACCTTCCTTCAAAGATTTGTTGATGATGTTTGTCAAGACAGGGATTGTGACACTTGAACATTTCTTCATAAGCTGAGTTGGTATAGGATCTAGTCCGCATGTCTTAGGAGCCGATTTCTTCAGAAGGTTGAACACCTCTTTTTGAGTTGCAGGTGTTAGCATTGTCAGCTCTTGTCCCGAGCCTTTTGTAATGTAGCAACTAGTGTCCATATCTGGTCTTGGACATGGTGACGTCTTCAAAGCTGCGTGTAATAGTTGCACCTTGTCATGGAAGAAATTTCCAAATTTGTTTGCGAGTTCCTCAGCTGAGCTGTGTGTTGGCAGTATTTTAACCTTGCTTCGGTGAAGAAGATTGTTAGCGACAGTGTATAACTGCTTCTGGTCGCGAACAGACAACTTGTCATGATAGTATGTCTTCTTGGCTTTGTCACAGAGTTCATTTGTGAGGTCTCGTCGGTGTGTATACATCTCCCGGTGAGCAGTTAGTTTGGTTTTACGCCATTGATCCTCGAGTACTCGTCGCTTTGCTTTGGCCAGCTTTATCTCAGCGTTGAACCAAGGTGACTCCGCTCTAATGGTCATAGTGCGCTTTACAACTGGAGCATGATTGTCGAGTAGGGCTTCCAATGTAGTGTTGTAAGTGGAAAATGCATTTGTTGCGCTGGTAGATGGATTCAGTAGTGCAGATAGGATATCTGATGACTTAATATCCTCACAGAATGCATCAGTATTAATGTTTTGCTACTTTCGTATGTTTACAGTCTGTTTTGTGATGGGTGGTGCACTGATGGGAATGATTAAAATCACAGCATAATGGTCGCTTCGAATAGAATGATCATATATAGATCACAGTATAATTTCCACCAATTTTAATAGCTCAGAAATTAAATCACAGGTACATGCAGACCACTTTCTGAACTGTTCAGATCACCTATCAATAGAACTGGTAATACCTGCATTAAATATAAACCAATGTGAACAAAATTCAAAGTCTATATCAAATGAATATATAGCATGGGAGCGTTTTAAAGACCAACAAATAAATGCATTGTATACTGTCTCCCTAGAAAGTGAAACGTCAACTATAATGTCCAAAATTGAAGTTGTAAATAGTAATAGAGGAATAGTGTGCAAAAATATCAAATCCCTAATTGAACTTACAAATTCTATGAGTAACGCCATGATAGAAGTAGCAGGAAAATATGTCCCAAAGAAAAGGTACAGTAAAAACAAAAACTCCTATTGGAATAAAGAGTTAGAAGAAGAAATAAATAATAAAAAACGTGCTTGGCGAATCCGGGTAAATGCAGGAAGGCCTAAAGGAGCAGAGAGTGTGGAATGGCTAAACTATAAATCATGTAAGAAACATTTTAGATATATGCTGAGGAAATTTGAAAATATACAGCTTGTAAAGGAATTAAATGAAATGCAAAAAGATTCCGAAATTGACCAATAAAAGTTCTGGAAGTATGTAAACAAAACTAGAAAAAACAGGAAAAATATTTCACCAGTAGCTGATATAGATAGTTCATTGATTACAAACCCAGATGATGTTGTAAAAGATTGGGGTCGATACTTTGAACAACTATTTGCAAATGATGACACAGAACAGGGTTATGATGAAAATTTTAAGAAACAGGTGAAAGCTGAAATTAGCCAGTTATCAACTGAGATTTAAATGAAAGAACACGAAGTGCTGGAAAACGTTATTGGTATTTAAGAAAATGAAATAAAGAATGCATGTAGTAAATTAAAAAAACGGTAAAGCAGGGCTAAAAAATGAGCATTTAAAATACATGGGACAAATAGCAACTAATGCGCTATGCACTCGCTTCAATAGTATCATAGAACTTGAATATATTCCCAAACAATTTAAGGAAGACATAATTGTCCCTATACCAAAAAGTGGGGGAAAAGACACGACCAAGAAAGATAATTATAGGGCAATTACTTTGTTATCATGTATGCATAAACTTTTTGAAAGATGCTCTAGTAAAGATTCGGTACTGGTCCTTAATGAAACAATGCATTTTCATAATGAAAGAGGAAACAAAGTTTATGTGATGTTCTTGGATGTGGCCAAAGCTTTTGATAGTGTATGGCAGGATGGTTTATTTTATAAATTGCATAAAATTGGTTTGAAAGGCAAGTTCTGGAAAATACTAATAGTCCGATCCAAATAAGGGAATATGTTCTCTAAAAAAGTGCCGAAGTCATTTTAGAGTAAAAGTAGCTGATTTGGAGATAAAATCTACAATTTTTATTGGTACAAATCACAAATTTGACATTAAAACTTATAAAACGATTTGAGCGTAGCAAATAAAGATACTACATTTCAATTTTAAAATTAATTTAACCCTTCAGTCCCTAAAACTACCAATATTAATGTCATATTTTGTTTTCTGTTGAAAGATGCATTTTGTGATGTAAGCTTGAAAGTGACTCAAATATAGTGATTTAAAAATATTTGATATAACCCTTTAACCCTTGAAACTAGCAAACAAACAAACAAAGAGGACATAAAAAATATAATAAAAAAGAAACAATATGTAAAATTGTGGATTAACCAATTCATAACCACTAACCAGTAAGATTTTAAAAATAATTGCTAATTATGGCTTGTCTTAACCTTATAACATTTGCAACGTTTTAATCCTTTGCTTCGTGAATCACATAATAATCAGGTGATAAAAATGTCAGCCATTGCTCGGCGTGTGAAGGCGGGGTAACAACTATAATAATAAAAAAACCAGATGTCTATCATATTTGACTGATCGAAGCAAAAATAATCATTTTTGAAACAGTATTCAATCGTATATATATAATTAATTAATACACCAAAGAATATGTTTCCTTGGGGCGTAAGAACAGAAGATTCAGGCACACAAGCTCACACTCCAGGCTCCATGTCTAATAAGCTATGTCATGTGACAGGCTGAACCACTCTCCGATTGGTCGGAGTTAGAATACAAGACTTGGACCGCTATGTCTATCGCAAAGTCATTTTCCAAACATCCTTCTCTTCGAATTAACTATGTGAGCCTACATATCCCTCCATTTTAAGTAATAATTAAAGGAATTAAATTTCAGCCATAAAATCCCTTTCTTTTTTTGGGTCATGACTCAACTTGTTAGCAAATATTTAAAAAATATTAAAACCAGATAATTGGCTTCATAGTAGATCCATATCACAATAGTAATGACCAGTAAAATTATTAGTAGACCTAGCAAAAACTTATCCTGTTACAGTATCAAGTATCAGGTTTTTAAATATTATTATAACTAACACTTCATTGCTTTCATCAATGAATATAATTTTTTAAAAATCTGCTCATCAGGATGTAAGCAAGACAATGCTAATAAAGACGACATTTTATGTTTATTACATCAATTTAACACAATCACTAATTTTGTTAATATGGTTTAATGTACTTGTGCTTAGTTTGGGTGGATTGATCACGATTTGCTGTCACCCACATCCACCGGATAATTCAACATGTTCAACAGACTGTGAAAAAATAATGTTAATGATCATTTTAATCTGTTGAAAAGGAAAGTTGTCCGTACATCCTAAGAAAAAAAGAAAGTTTTCACCATAGGTTATTCGGACCAGTAGGCCTATTCTAACCCCGACCATTAGAAGAGTGCATGGTTCAGCTTGTCACATGATGAGATCAGCCAACCACAGCATACCATGGTCACTAACATTATAGCGCATTCGCTCAAGAACGACTACCCAGATTACAACATGTAATATAATTTTATAGGAGGCACGTACAATACCATATTTTTATTTGATATTTGACAAACTATTCCAGCTCACATCTTATTGTTGCATTCGTGGTAAACTTGTAATAAAAAGATGTCGCGTCCGCATATTCCTAACAAGGGTTTTGGAGATGTGTAAGATATTTTTTTATTGTACATGTTGATATTAGTACGGGCGAGGCTATACGACCTATTGCAACTGATTTTATTAAACAATAAAAAAGTATCGCAAATATATATTTTTTTTAATCATAACGGGTCTTGTTTGTAGAATGTTTAGGGCTTTCATTCACTTAAAGGTCTCAGACCACTGCACCAGGGTTCGAATTTCGAATTGTGTGTGTGGGCAGTGTCTTCTCATTCATCTCACCATCCTCAGGATGTTCTCCTGGCCCAGTTTAGCCTATATGTTCACAACGGTGGCCTAAAACCCCATTCATTTCAGTTTAATTTCTTAAAAGTTGAAACTAGTAATTCCAACAAAAAGGCTAAGATGGAACTTTTACCACACCGGTCTTATTTCTACACATCTACATAAAATATATTCCACAAATCAATATCATACGAGCATTTATAAGATAAAAACTTTAAACGCGTTTTCTCAGCTTAAAAAACATGAGTTAACATGTTCTTGTATAGAACCCTATATATAGTAATTATTAGGCAATTCACTGAAGAGTTAGCAATTTATTTTCAATGTTGTATATCAGCTCCTTATTTGACCTACTGTCTAGTGTTTTTTTCTTGAATAATAATATGGACTGTGATAGGGAGTGTCGCATTAGAACTTTCAATCTCGTTATTGATAATAACATATTACACATGATGACATTGCATATACCATGTATACTGATATATTATAAATAATTAAGAAAAATAATACATTTTGCAGGGGGTTAAATGATAAAATGTGTGTTAAATATAAATGTTGCTTAGTAACCAAAGGATTAATAAATTAATAATCCTGCTATATCTCAAACGTGGTTAATACAATATTACAATATCGTTGTATATACCTATTTGTAAGCAAAACGCATACATCTTTCATTTTCACATAAAAACGGTGGTTATTTTGTTTTGCTTTAAGGAATTAAAGGGTCAAAACAGAGCATGGAAAACAGTATTTTTTAATTCGGGACACCCAAATCAATAAAGGAAATCCTGACCTCACGAGTAAGTAATTTATTAAAGAGTTAACAATTTATGTTCAATATCTTAAAGGTCCTTCATTTAACCAATTATCTTGTGTTTATTCTCATCAATTAAGGACAATATTGGGATTATAGGGCTCAAAGTGTTGAATAAAAATCTACAACCTACAACATGACATTGATAATAATTTATTACACATGTCAATTGTGATTTGTGAATGTTCTAAAAATAATATGGAGCTACTCTATTAAATAATAAAATGTGTTTAATATAAATGTAGCTTTTAGTAACCAAAGGGTGAGCTAAAAATATATCCTTTTATAATTTCAACGTGACTAATTTAATAATACAAGATGATTTTATATGCTTTTGTGTATACACAAAGCGTAAATCTTGTATTTTTACATATAAAACAGTGGTTATTTTAATTTGCAATTTTGGGGCTCAAAGCGTCAAAACACAGCTTGGCAAACAATTTTTTTGAATTCAGGACACTTTTACTTCGAAATGCCTACAAGACTTTTATTTTGTGGCATTTCGACCGGACTATAAAGGAAAGCTACGCAAATTTCAAATGAAAAGTGTTAATAAATGCTACGTGCTCCGAAACATTTAGCATAGAGAAAGGGGTACATCAAGGCGCTCCAATATCCATGAGACTTTATCAGATATATAATAATGATCTGCTATAATCATTAATTAATAATAAATAATCAGGCGTCTCTAGGAATTTTTGATATCAAATCTGGTAATCCGGCCTTTGCGGATGATATCGCGGTGGCAGCTTTATTCGTCAAAACAATGAGCAACATGCTAAGTGAAGTGGATAGTCACGGGAATAAAATGGAGATATAAATTTAATACGAACAAATCATATGCGGTATGTTTTGGAGATGGCAATAAAACAAAGAACAGTAAAATAACACTAGGTGGCAGCACAATAGAATTTAAATCAGAAAATGGCCATATGAGAATTCCCATGGTATCTAGTAAGAATCAACTAATATCGTGTATATCAGAAAGGGCTGCTCAGGTACATGTAGATAAAACAGTATCTGTAATATCTACCTTAGGGCGGAAATATATTTCTCTCCCTCCTACGACAAGCTGTAAAATTTAAAAAAGCGTATGTGAATCAAAATTAATGTACGGCTTAGAATGCTGTTCGCTAACAAGTAGAAGTATAGATATCTTAGAAGCAACTCATTAGCAGAGTACCAGACGCTTACAGGGACTACTCCGACAGGTGTCTCTAGTTGGATAGGTTGGATACACAATGTATCAATTAGAAGTATGCTTTATATAGCACAGCTACTACAGATCCATCGCCTATTGACCTTACCTGCTATGTATTTTATGAGGCGACTAGCTATCGCGAGACTAATGTATCACTTTTACGACAACGCTGGAAAACACAGTGGACCACTATGTGAATCTCTAAAAACATGCAAAATGTATAAAGTAGATTTTTTTGTAAAAGAAATAATGTATAATCCTTGCTCGATCAGCCACAATCAGTGGTGTAAACAAGTCAAAGAAATTGTGTATCAAAGAGAAAGAGATATGTGGATCGTAAGGATGTGGTGTTGGTGGAAAGTATGTAGTGTAAATCCATCGTTAGGATACATGGTTCGCTTAGTCTTAAGATTAATATCAGGGGAGCATATTCTAGCCTGTAATACTGCGAGAGGGACAAAAGAAACACCACTATGTAAATTATGTGATGTATATACGACTAAATCGGTATGTCATTTTCTCTTTGACTGTATAAATGTTAACCTTGGTGTGGTACGAGATGAAATGTTGAAAACTATATATGATGTCATGCCTACTCCAATGCAGATATACCTTACAAACTTAACCAGCAAGGAAAAGGCTTGTTTTCTACTGTCCGGAATGAAATGTAATTTCACACAAGAATGGCAAAACATATACTGTGCAATATTGTCTTTCACCTATAAAATGTATACAGTTCGTAGATCACTGAATAGCTAATAACTGCGACATAAGACGTAAATGATTGTAAATATGCTGCATGTTATTGTTAAATAGAATCATATTGAGCGAAATGTAAAATGAATTGTATGCTCTTCAGAATTGGAGGTAATAAACATATACATACATACTAGGGTATCAGAGATATTGAGTTAAAACTCTTTAGAGATTTTTTTATCAAACAGGAAGCAGTTTGTTCAAATTGGAAAAACAACATCCAATTTTAGGAACATACAAGCAGGAGTGCCTCAAGGATCAATCCTAGGACCGCTACTTTGTATTATATACATAAATGATATCATTTCTGCAAGCACCTATTTTAAAATACTCATTTATTCAGATGACACAACATTATTACAGAATTTTACTCCAGATAAATTTAAAGATATCCACCAGCTGAATCAAGCAATAAACTCTGAAATCAGAAATATAACTGCATGGCTAAAGGTTAACAAGCTATCACTTAATGTAATAAAATCGCAGTTCACGGTTTTTCAAAAAACGACACGTAATCTTAATTCGCTTTCAATTAGTATAGATAACATACCACTAAAAGAGACTGATTCCTTTGCATTCCTAGGTATCATTCTACAGAATAACTTACAATGGAACACACATATTAACAAGATTGCATGCAAAATCTGAAAAAAACTCTTGGAATAATGAACCGTTTGAAGCTCTATGTGCCACCATATACATTGCGTATA